>JAOPUL010000002.1:11576633-11586915 GCA_027564515.1 Octopus rubescens | reverse complement strand
TGGCTTGGTTTCTACAGCTGGATGCCCTTCCTAACGCCAACCACTCCAGAGAGTGTACCAGGTGCCTTTAACGTGTCGCCGGCACATACATACATATATATATCATCATCATCATCCTTTAACGTCCGCTTTCCATGCAAGCATCGGGCTTCTTTCAGTTTCCGTCTACCAAATCCACTCACAAGGCTTTGGTTGGCCTGAGGCTATAGTAGAAGACTGAACCCAGAACCATGTAGTTTGGGAAGCAAGCTTCTTACCACACAGCCTCGCCTGCACCTATATATATATATATATACAAGTATGTTTGTGTGTGTTCACATTTGTATATATGCGTAAAGTTGACATTTTCACTTTGTCACATGAGATCATTCGAGCAGAAAAAAAATTGAGTTGCCGTGTTTACATTCCCTGTAAACATTATGTCCCATATTTCTATGTTCTTGAAGTAGTCAACTAAAAAATCCTTTACTTATAAAAGCAAGTATTACTTCTCTATGTGTGATACAGCTCCAGCTGGGAATGGAAACTAGTTCACGGACTAAATTATTTCAGCGAGTGCCCATTGCATAATAACAGGAGTGGACAAAGAAATGGTCAACTGAAACACTCATAGCTTTTTCTAAGTGTTCTACTGTAACCACTGAAACCAATGATGCTGTAGCAGAATGGATTAACCAAAGCATGAATGAAAAACTACTCTCTCTCTCTCTCTCATTTATAGTTGTTGTTCGGTCGTAGCAGAGAAGACTTAGCAATAAAGATCATGTTTTAAGCATTTGCTCTGAGTGGTTAGTTTTTAGGCGCAAATTACTCGGTCAACCAATCAGATGCGCTCAATTGGATCACATGTTCTCTTGGTGGAAAAACTTCTCACATCTCTGGGAGTCCAGCAATTTCTATAAAAGAAATTGGGTTTCCCTCCAAAAAAAGAGTCTAACTTGCATTTGCCTCCAGGAAGCTATTGCTCACTTGCTTCCCATGACGACCCCATGAAATTCATCACCGCCGATATACGCCGACAACGGCAACATCATAATTCATCTTCACCCCTGTAAACTCACTAAGTGAATATGACTTTTGGCATTACACTTCCACATTGAATTATGCAGCCATATACTGTTCTCTTCATAGAATATTTGTAATGTATGTATTACCAGTTCTTTTGGTATAATAGTTTTTGCTATTCTTGTTTATGTCTCCTCACAGACATGCATATTCTAACAAGTTGCTTCCTAAACTCCGCACCTCTGTTGTTCAATAAACACTGAGTTAAACTTGCAAAGCTGTTTATTTTCTCCCTATAATTTTAATGTTTATTTTAGCGGGTTTCCAAACTATCAGTTTGGGATACCTACTGAAACCCCTTATCTAAATATAACAAATAATTTTAAAAGGCTTCACCTTCATCGTCATCAACATCATTATCAACATCTTCAATATCATTTGAGGAGTTTTTGAGGCAATGCTTTTCAGTTAAATCTTCTTCCTGATGACAATCCTTAAAGTCACCTCTTACATCATCATTGTTTTAATGTTCACTTTTCCATACTTGCATGGGTAAGATGGAATTCGTCGAGACATAATTTCAGTGACTGGATGCCCTTCCTGTCATCAACCCTCACCTGTTTCCAAATAATATTTTCCCTTGGACAGACGTTTTCATGAAAGACTGAAAATGATCGACACTATTTGTATAATGATGGTGCTTGCTTACAACTATCATGCAATGTCAAGACAAGAAGACACATAAAAAAACTCACACACACACACCACACACACACATATACATATTTGATGAGCTTCATTCAGTTTCCATTTACCAAATTCTCTCCCATACAGGAATATTTTGTTCCTTTTTGTTATTACTAATTTCAAGGAAGAGGAGCAGTGCTCATAGACTTTACAAGTTGTTTAAGATAGGTAAGATCGATGTGGTTGATGTTTAAGCTTCTATGAAGAAATGTGGGCTGAGAAGGAGATGCAGAGGGTGTGGCAGTTGAGGGGAAGAGAGTTGTGTTAATGCTTTACTTTGGAGAAGTTTTATTCTTTTTTAGTGGGGAAGGGTACAGTAGAAATTTTGTGAAACGGATAGAGGTGAAGGAGGAGGATAGAGGTGAAGGAGTAGGATGGAGGTGAAGGAGGAGAAGAAAGTATTTCAAATGGTTTTGCTTGGAGATAGTACATATTTGTGTGTTCCAAGCAGTAGGATTATGATGCGAAACGATGGAGGAAGAACACTACAGATTAGTTTGTTAGTGATTGTATAGTGTTTGTAAGTGATAAGTTTATTATGTGTGATACAGCTCCAGCTGGGAATAGAAGCTGGATCACAGACTAAATTAATTCAATGATTGTATAGTGTCGGTAAGTGATAAGTTTATTACTAAAATATGTGAGTGTACAGACACATTTTCTATCCCAGATATATGAGGAGTACTCCACTGAATTATATTGAGTCATTCATTATCATTACCACCGTCATCATTTTCAGCATCGTCATCATCATCATTTGAGGACTTTTTGAGGCATCTTGTAGAGAAGATCAGCAAATTTTGCCGCTCTTCAAAAGTGAGATGTTTTCCCAATATTTATTAAATCATTTTTTGTACTAATTGTTTTTGAATATTTGATTCATCTGAACAACCATCATCATTATTAACTAATTATGCTCTTGTTAATGTATAGATATTACTAATAAAAAAATATTTTTAATTTCTCTCTAGATTTTGCTTTGAGATGTCTGACTGAATCAAAAGAAAATGGAAAAGAATCTGAAAATATAAAGTAAGTTCTTGTAGGTATTTATTCCTTGTATTGATACCACTGTGATGAAGACATGGTGTCCCTTGGACAGTGTGTTAAAATAGATATACATTCATCACATACATATATGCCGGACCTCATTAATTAGGCCGTGGCTAACTCTCATTAATTAACTGAGGGCTACACTACCTTCAATAATTAACTAGTGGCTACCCTCACTAGTTAATTAGTGGCTACCTTCAGTAATCAATTCGTGGCTACCCTCATTGATCAACTAACTAAATCTCAGTTATTAACTAGTGGTTACCTTCTTTAATTAACTAGTGGCTTCTCTTCTTAATTAACTAGCAACTAACTAACAACCCCCAATAGTTAACTGGTGACAACTTTCACCAGTCTAGTCTTTATGTATTCCCTAGCCAATCATCTATCCAAACTCTATCAATCCTCTACACGGTCCCTACCTAACCCCCTTATCTAGCTCACCTACCCAGCCCTTACTCTAACACAGTGTTTCTTGACCATTTTTTACTTATGGACCCCTTTGATTCCTATTTTACTCAGATGGATCCTCCTAGCCATTCAATGTTTAAAAAATCCCATTATATTTTTTTATAATTAAATATTATTAGGAATTGTATTTTAAAACTTGTTAAAATATTTTGTGTATTGTAGAAGTATAACCAATTTATTGCTCATAAATTTTAACAACAAAATCTTATAGGGACTCTGGTTGAGAACCACTGCTTTAACTGTTACTCTTAGCCTTATTAGACTTTTGTCATTTCTTTTTCTTCATCTCATCATCATCATCATCATCATCATCATCATCATCGTCGTCATCATTTTAACATCCACATGCGTGTATGGGGCAGACAAAACGTTGTTGAGGTAGAATTTTCTATGGTCAACTGAACATCCTGTTACTGACCTGTTTCTAAGTAAGTTACTATTTCCCTCAAGTCCTTCAAACAATGAACAGCTCAATGGCTGGACATAGACCCATTTCTTATGTCATGGCATTGGTCAACCTGCATCTATAGTAGACGACACCAGTGATAATGTCCAGACAGTGGGAACACACTCTAGACAACATGGTTCCAAAATGAATATCTTACTACATTGATGTAGACAGTTGCATACAGAAGTGCCAATCACTTAAAGTGGATGGAACTTGTGGAAGACGGAGACCCAGGAAGACATGGGAGGAAGTATTGAAGGCCAATCTCAAGACACTGAGCCTTAAGAAGGAGATGACAAAAGACCGAGATATCTGGTGCTTTGCTGTACTCAAGAAGACCCGTCCGCCACAGCAGGATTGATACTGGTGCTGGTGCCACATAAAAAGTATGTATTACACTCTGAGGAGTGGTTGGCGTTAGGAAGGGCATCCAGCCATAGAAACCATCTCAGAACTGACAATGGAGCTTGGTGTGGCCTCTGGCCTTACCAGCTCCGGTCAAACCATCCAACCTATGTGAGCATCGAAAACGGGTGTTAAACGACGATGATGATGATGGCGATGATGATCATGATCATGATTATCATCATCCTTTAACATCCGTTTTCCATGCTGGCATGGGTTGGATAGTTTAACCGGAGATGGCAAGCTGGAGAGCTGTACTAGGTTCCAGTCTGATATGGCTTCGTTTCTACGGCTGGATGCTCTTCCTAACGCCAACCACTTTACAGTGTGTGCTGGGTGCTTTAACATGCCACCAGCACCGGACACTCGGTGCTAGGATGATATATATTGACTTGATTGTAACCATTCTGTATTCTTCTAATTCTTCAATGTCTTCTCCATTGTAGACTTGCTGGAATTGTCTTAGCAACATGTTGCCATCACCGCTGTACATGGGTTGCCTATACTGGCAAGAAGTTCTTCAAAGATGTTGGTCTGACTGGAACTGACTTCCAACTGATGACTAGCATGTCAAGTTGGGCAACATGTGTATGGAAAGGATGGAGAGAAACACAAACCCCAGGAGCAGAAACAGTAACCAAGAACAGTGGTAAAATTTTCACCTAACATCCAACCTCCCACCTCATCTATATTTAATATATCTTAATATATAGGATGTTATATTATTTTTACCTCCTTTTATGGATTTCAATCATTGGGCTGTGGCCATGCTGGGGCATCATCCTCTACATCAGTGTTTCTCAATCTTTTATAACTCAGTGAATGGCATTTTATAAATTGCCTCCTCCCAGTGTTTTTCAAAAAAAGAAATACAAAGCAAAGTACCTCAGCTAATTACTTTTAACCAGACGGAAGCAAATTTTGCAGTGTTTTTGTTTTTTTTATCCATTTGTTCCCATCTAGTATGCACCTTATTTTAGATATGTGTGTGAATTAATGCATCCTATGTTGAATGTTTATAAAATATACTAAAGAAATTGAGGACTTGTATGATGAATTATACTGGACTTTGACATATTGTTCATGTTTTCTATACATACAATGGGATTCTTTCAGTTTCCACCTACCAAATCTACTCACAAGGCTTTGGTCAACCCAGGGCTATAGTAGAACACATTTGCCCAAGGTGCTATATACTGGAACTGAACCCAGAACCATGTGGTTGGGAAGCAAACTTCTTACCCACACAGCTATGCTTCCTCTCACAAGGTACTGATTAACTTGAGGCTATGATAGAAGACACTCTACTCATGGTACCATGCAGTAAGACCAGACCCAGAACTACATGGTTTTGAAGTGAACTCATTAACTACTCAACCATACCAGAACTCCAAGAGAAATCTGGTGTCTTTATCATCAAGGTGGTCTTGAAGCTTTTTCTTCATTGTCTAGTTCAGTGGTTTTCAACCATTTTTTTGCCTATGGACCCTCCTTGATTCTTATTTTTACTCTACTGGACCCCCATAGCCATTTGAAGTTTTTAAAAATCCTATTATATTTTTATAATTAACTATTATTAGGAATTGTGTATAAAAATATTGTTAAAATATTTTGTGTAAAGTAAAAGTATAACTGATTTATTGGGCATAATTTTTAACAACAAAATCTTATATAGACCCCCAAGGTTCATGTAAACCCTGGTTGAGAACCACTGGTCTAGGTTTTGGCTCCATAGAAAAGAATGCTCCCTACAAATGCCCTGAAGAAGGCTAGCCTTGTTGACTTTGTATTACTTGGTTGCCAGATCTAATTTGGCTCGTTACAGACAAATTCTATCAAGAAGAGTTAGATGTCTGTATTACAGACATGACTGAATAGATTTAGTAAGATTTGAACTTATGTAAGATTTAGTAAGATTTGAACTTTAGTAAGATTTGAACTTATGTGCTTGTGGTCAGTAGTTTAGCATGTTAACCTCACTGCTATTGAGCCTTAGCATGATAAATATACTATGTTCCTTCCTTGAACTTCAACGTTTCAGATGAGGATCAACATTTATGTCTAAAGGAAACCTCAGACAACATGGAACCAGATGACACAGATTCAAAAATGTCAAAGAGGATGAAGAGAGAAGAGGAAGAAAAAGAAGAACATAGCGTGGCTGAGGTTGATGTGAGACCAAAGTAGGTTATTTTCTACTGCACTATGTGTGTGTGTGTGTGTGTGTGTGTGTGTGACTTTAAATTTGAGTGTATGTGGGAATGAATGTGGAAGACAGAGCAAAACAGAGAATATGTACAAGGTTCCTCAAGCAAATAGGCTTTTAAAGGCTGGAGCATAGCTCTGGGCTCATGGTATGATGTGGATATGAAGCTATACATCTATGACAGACAACACTCCCTGGTACCTATTACTAACAGCTAGATGAACTGAGATAATATAGAATGTTGGTTTGTCATAGGTAACATTCCCATACAACCTGGTACCTATTTCTGACAAATGCAGAATGTTGATCTATCACCGATAACATCCCTTAGTGATCTGGTACCTATTACTGGTACTTAGGTGGACTGAGAGAATGTTGAATAAAGTGTCCAGTCCAGGTAAACTGATACATCTGCACTGGATTAAAACTCACAATCTGTGTGTTGATAATCCACCTGCTTATTTACCAAATCATTTTGTCTCTACAGCAAAAAGATTCAGAAAATAGTGATTGTGTATGTATGGAACAGAGAGAAAAATATGGTAATGAAATTGGAATATCTCTCTCTCTCTCTCTCTCTATCTGCCTGTCTGTCTGTCTGTCTGTCTGTCTCTCTTTCTGTCTGTCTGTCTGTCTGTCTGTCTCTCTCTTTCTGTCTGTCTGTCTCTCTTTCTGTCTGTCTGTTTCTCTCTCTTTGTCTCTCTCTCTCTCTCTCACACACACAATCTCAACCCTCTCTCTCTCTCTCTTACACACACAATCTCAACCCTCTCTCTCTCTCTATCTATCTCTTTCTCTCTCACACACACAATCTCAACCCTCTCTCTCTCTCTCTCATACAATCACTCTCTCTTTCTCTCACTGTCACTCATCCTCTTTCTCCCTCTCTTATGTCCCCCTGTTCCTCACCCCCACCCCGTCCCCATGCTATTTATCTCTCTCATATTTGTATGTGTTTCTGTTTAATCATCACAGCTTCAATATTCCAATAGAACAACGTGAGTTAATCGGCCAGAAATGTAAACAGCTTATTGACTATGGAAGATTACTTTATCTGAAGGAGAAGAATTTAGATGTGAAAATGAAGGAATACATCGATGCCACTATGACACCTGAAAATATTGTTCTTCTCGCTAAAAGCAAGCAGTAGCACCCTTTCTCAAGGAAATTGCCTATAATTGAAGCTACTGGGAATTTTCAATCCACACGCAGTGCACTTTTGACATTTTCACAATCCACTTCATCTTTGCTACTTCAAATGGAGCACTTTTGTTTCATTTCATTTTCTTTTATTTATTCTCTTCTTTTTTTTTTTTCTCTCTCCTTTGAATGAATAAGGCCACATGGCTTTACTGAAAATATCATCTCCAAAGAGATTTGATGGAGTTTTTATTGTTTTCTGTTTTCATTTTATATTTTTTAAAAAGTAAAAAAATAAAAAAAATAAAAAAAAATGACTGGGATTCTTTGTTCAAAGGAAGAAGAATTAAAAGAGCTCAAATTAAAATCTAATCCAACCCAATACAATTTCTCTGTTGTTTTTTTTTGTTTGTTTCTTTGTTAAGTTTTCTTTCTTTTAATTTCTGGTATTTTCATGGTTATAATTCAGAGCCACTAACTCAAATGTTTCCAGCCTTTGAAGTGGTAAATATTTAGTGGTTACACACAAATATGTATACTGTTTCAGGGATTATACATACAGGCAGAATTGACAAACTGTCTGACATAGATATTATACAAAGTTGAGTTGAAAGTTTTTTCGTATTTCAAGCTTTAATTACTATTTCAAACAAATTACACTCGAAAAGTGTTTATTCATCAAAATATATCCCATCATATTCTATTGTCTGTTATTATCATTGTGCCAGAAACTCAATTCCATGCTTTTACCATTTGGCTGGTTTAGAGGCAAAAAAAAACTCCCTGTACCTGTTTTCAACCTCATCCATATTGGTGAACCTCCGTCAGCGTAGGAAACAGCCATGAGTCAGAAAAGGTAGTAGTCTGATGGTGCAATGTCTGGCAGAGTGAAGCAGCACTTCCAGCTCCTCAAGTTTGCGCTTGGTCACATTGGCAGTGTGTACAGGGACATTGTCATGTTGTAGGAGTGCATGTCTTCGATTGACCAATGTCGGGTAACAGACTTTCAAAGCATCATATACTCACTGCAGTTGTTGAGCATAAAGGTTAGCGTTCACAACATGACCACCTGAGACAAGCTCAAAGTGCAACATCCCCTCGATGGTCCACCAAACACACAACATGACCTTCTGTTGAAACCGCCCTTGTTTGATAACAGGTTCTGAAGCCTGACTGGTACGAAACTACTGATTTCTTTTATTAGGATTATGAAAAAGATCCATTTTTCATCCCCAGTTACAATTTGACACCAAAAATGGACATCTCAAGGATTTGTTAGCAGTTGTTTACAAATGTCCACATGTTGAGCCTGGTTATTGGGCAGTTTACAAGGAGCTTCTCAACAGCATCTGTTCACAATGCCGAGTTTATGGAGGTGTCGATTAATGGTGCTTTGTGAAGGACTAAGTTCTGCCAACAAGGTACAAGTGCTTGTGCTTGGCTGTTGTTCAGCAATTTCAAGTAAGGCCTCGTCTTCCACAACAGAAGGTCTCCCTGATTTTGGTTTGTCTTCAAGGCTGGTATCGCCTTCCTTGAAACATCTGAACCAGTTTTGTGCCACATGTTGGTTGACAGTTTCTGGGCCTTCCACATCATTAATTTCTTTTGCCACTGCCCATGCACCCAGTCCTTTTTCCACAGGTAGCGTGGAATGGCTCTGCATTTAATTTTTCACCTCTCATTATCAAAGTTATAAAATAAAGAATAAACAATGCTTCACATAAAAAGTACTCATGACGGTGCCACATAAAAACCGCTAGTGCCGAAAGTCCTGTGCCGGTGGCACGTTAAAGCAGCCAGCACACACTGTAAAGTGGTTGGCGTTAGGAAGGGCATCCAGCCGTAGAAACCAAGACATATCAGACTGGAACCTGGTACAGCTCTCCAGCTTGCCAGCTTCAGTCAAACCATCCAACCCATGCCAGCATGGAAAACGGACATTAAAGGGTGATGATGATGATGTTATATATGAAAATAAAGAATAAACAATTCAGCAAAGATTGGACAACAGGTATCAAATTAATGATATAACATGGAGATGCAAGTTGCCAAAAATCATCAGTGAAAATACGTAAAAACTTTTGACTCATTTGGTATCTGCACTATTTCATAGATAGTATAAGCATGGCTGTGTGGTTAAGAACTTTACTTTGCAATGAGGTGGTTCCAAGTTCGATCCCACTAAACAGCACTTCAAGCAAATGTCTTCTACCATAGCTTCAGAGCAGCACATTTTGTGAGTAAAATTGGGGAGGCAGAAATTGTGCAAAAGACAAATACTTATAAACCATTGCCTTGTTCTAAATACTCATGACTGTTTGATGATTGGTTACGTGAAACTCTGAGTAATAGTTTGTGAAGTCTTTTCAGATTGAATCTGAGACCACATAGTTAAGGTGCAAGCTTCCACAACTCACATATATAGCCATATCTGTGCCTTTTTGCATATACATATACAAACATACATACCATCATCATCTTTTAACATCCGTTTTCCATACTGGCATGGGTTGGATGGTTCGACCAGAGCTGGCAAGCTGCACCAGGTTCCAGTCTGTTTTGGTCTGGTTTCTACAACTTGATGCCCTTCCTAACACCAACCACTTTACAGTGTGTGCTGGGTGCTTTTAACATGTCACTGCACAAGCACTTTTAAATGGCACCAACATGAGTGCTTTTAACATGGCACCGCACAAGTGCTTTTACGTGGCACTGGCACTCTCTCTCTCTCTCGCGGCGTGGCTGTGTGGTAAGAAGCTTGCTTCCCAACCACATGGTTCTGGGTTCAATCCCACTGCGTGGCATCT
>JAOPUL010000002.1:11314674-11325110 GCA_027564515.1 Octopus rubescens | reverse complement strand
TATATATGTATATATATATATGTATATATATATATGTATATATATATATGTATATATTTTTTATGTTTATATGTATATATGTATGTATGTATATATATAAATATATGTATATATATATATGTATATATATATGTATCTATATATGTGTGTGTATATATATATATATATGTATATATAAATATGTATATATATATATTTATATAAATATGCATATATATATATGTATATATATATATATATGTATATATATGTATATATATAAATATATATGTATATATATAAATATATATGTATATATATTATATTCACGTAATATGAATATATATGAAGGCAGTCTGCTCTGAGACAAAGCTTGACCACCTCAAGCACAAATATAGCATCAGTTCCTCAACAATTGAGAATCTTTGCCATTGTACAAGAAGTACCTGTGCGGATAGAGTATAGTTTAAGTAGAAGAGGCTTGCACTGCACCACCTCCACTTTTTGGATCAAAGAAAATGATATTAGTGTGACACATTGCATGACAAGATTGATTACCTATGAACATCAGGATTTTATTTTGGAGATACCTTCTCCTAGATCGGGTTGTTATCACAAAACTAAAGAGCCCAATCTGCCCTAGTAATTGTTGGATGGCCGTTGACTACCCATGACGTCCATCAGTGATGTGGAGGTGTGGGGACACACTGTATGGTCAAAAATCTATTCTCCATAACATACTGCCCAGGCTTGAATCCTATCAAACACCATATACTGGACAACCGACTGGAGAGTACAACTAAAACATCACTGGGACAGCTCACAAGTGTGACTTGTGTGGCAGAGACTGCCATTTCCGTATTTAAAGAGACACATCATTTTCTTCTACTTGAACCTCGTCACACTTAAGTAAAAGTTGGCCCCTTAAAAGCATCTCAGATTACAGGAGAGATTTACATTTAAAGTTGTAATTTTATAAAATAAATAAATAAATAAATAAAAACATTCTCGGCCAGTTTAAGACATTAAACGTATTTGAATATTTCCCAAGAACTCTTTTATAACCAAATTATAACCGCTGCTTGTGCACCACAATGAACCCCTGTGAGAGAACAAGTGAAAAGGCTTACAGTGGATTTGAACTCCTGATCCATTAAATATTGATCTATTTATCTTATCCCCCCCCCCATCATCATCATTTAACGTCCATTTTCCATGCTGGCATGGGTTGGACGGTTTGACAGGTGCTGGCCAGCCAGAGAGCTCCACCAGGCTCCAATTATATGTTTTGGCATAGTTTCTATGGCTGGATACCCTTCCTAACGCCGACCACTCTACAGAGTGTACTGGGTGCTTTTAATGTGGCACCAGCCCCAGTGCTATTATGTGGCACCAGCATGGGTGTTTATACATGGCACCGTCACGGACGCTTTTTACATGGCACCGGTACAGGTGCTCACATGTGGCATCGGCACGGGGGCTTTTTACGTGGCACTTGCATTGGTGCTTCCCACCTAATACTGGCACGGGTGCTTTTTATGTCGCCCTATATTACTGTAATTATAATATTTTAAGAATCATTGGTAGGTTCGCATTATCTAAAAGCTTGAGAGATTAGATGGTTTTATGTGAGTCACAATCCCTAAGTTGAACACAGTTTATATTTTTGATACTTTGTAGGGACTTATTGCGGATTACTCATAAGACTTTGGTCAACCTTGGGGTAGTAGACACCAATTGTTGAAGTCGTCACACGGTGGGATTGAACCTGAAAGTACGTGATTGAAAAGCAAGCATTTTAGACTCACAACCATGCCTGTGTCTCTGAATAATAATCCTTTCTATATTAGGCACGAAGGCCTGAAATTTTTGGGGGAGTGGAGTAATCGATTTAATCGACCCAGTTCGTAACTGGTACTCACTTTATCGCCCCCGGAAGGATGAAAGGCAAAGTCGACCCCGGCGGCATTTGAACTCAGAACGTAAAGTCGGAAGCAATGCCGTTAAGCATGTTTCCCGGCGTGCTAACGATTCTACCAGATCGCCGCCTTGTGTCTCTGAATAATAATAAATTGATTAATCAAATCAGGAAGAAAATGTTTAGAGTATCATAAAGCAGGGTGTACTCACGGTTTGGACAACAATATTGCGATGAATGACATCCACCAGGATAACATGGCTTAGATGTTCTGGTGTCTGTGATTCCACAGACTGAAGCACATTTCTGCAAGTTGTCTTTATAATATGTGCATAAGGCAATTACTTGTCTTCTAGAAACATCTCCACATGTATGTTTGCAGGGAGACCATGGAGTTATATTTTCGGAAATACATTTGTTTGGAGATTTTCGTTTATTCCAAAGCCACCATGTCTGCACCGGTCGGAAACAGGATAAAGCAATTATCGTTAACCATAAAGCGTTATGCATCCTTTATGAAATAAAGAATTTGTTTTGGCAAAATTCTTTTGCACAATTCAATTCTTAAGTAGTTACTTTGAAATCAAAAGTCATTCCTCGTTGACTTATCCTCTGCAATGGACACAGTGAAGAGTTTTTCACAAACTTCTTAGAAATAGGGTCAGGGATTAACAATAGTTGGTCAGGGATTAACAATAGTTTGAGCTGCTAAACCCCCTGCAATCAAAGTGGATCAGTATACTTTGGACTATATCTTGATTAATAGTCGTTGAAAGATATTTTTTTTGTGATTTGGTTAAAGGAATACACGTTATCAATGTTGTCAACACCCCATTACTTTATACTACTTGTTGTTGGGTAGAGGGTAGATGATGACGATGATGATGATGATGATGATGATGATGATGATGATGAGGATTATGATGATGACGATGACGACGACGACGACGATGACGCTGATGATGTGTGAGGGTGGGAGGGTGATATACGGGTGAGTAAGGTATACGTAGAAGGTGATGTAGAAGTGCATGGGGTAGAGGGGTGAAAGTAAAACAGTCTAGCTGGTCGGTAGAGGGTAGAAAAAGGGTGATGTAGAGGGTGAGTAGAGAGTGATATAATGGTGGGTAGAAACAGAGTAGCCACAGTCTAGCGAATGGGTGGAAGGTAATGCAGTGAATGGATTTCAGGGTAATGTGGTATACCCTCAGTACCAGTGGATGTTTGTTGGTTAGTTCATCAAGAAACTGAATTATCTTCAGTTCTAGCGGCTACTACTCGGGTAACCCATGAATAGGCTGGGATACGCTAAGCATCAATGACAGCTAGTGGGTTAACCTATCAATAGACTGAGGTATTCTCAGTACGAATGGCAGCTAGCGGGTTTACCCATCAGCAGACTGGAGTACCCTCAGTATCAGTCGCAGCTGATGATTTTACCCTCAACAGACTGGATTACCCTAAGTTATAGTGGTCATTGGGTAGCTTAACCCTACAACAGACTGGCACATCATCAATATCAATGGCAGCTGATGAGTTAGCCTTGCAACAAACTGGCTGTGTGAATGAGAAGCTTATTTCCAAACCATGTGCTTTTGGTTTCAGTACCACTGTGTGACACTTTGGGCAAGTGTCTTCTATTATAGCCCCAAGCTGTCTAAAGCCTTGTGAGGGGATTTGGTAGATGGAAACTGAAAGAAGGTCATCGTATATATACGCGTATATATATGTGTGTTTTTACGCGTAAATATGTGTGTTTTTTGTGTGAAATTATTGTACACTTATTTAATTCTGCTTGTCTTTTTTTGTTTCTGTCCATTACTACTGCCCAGTGGTCAGTTTTTTTACCCCACTGGCACCACCAAAATTGAACAATGTTGACGATAACGGTGTGAAATTGTTATGATTTTTTGGACGTCAACCGAAGAGGCGGTCGCAATTGGCAGTATGCACGACTTTCGTTCGTTCTGTTCGTTTCTTTATACCATTATTAATATATATATATATATCTATATCTATATATATATACACATCATCTTCATCATCATTATTGTCAATTGATATCCATTCTCCATGCCGGCATGGGTTGGACGGTTTGAAAAGAGCAGGCAAGCCAGAAGGCTATGCCAAGTTCTACTATCTGTTTTGGCATGGCTTCTGCAGTTGGATGTTCTTCCTAACGCCGATCACTTTACACAGTGTACTGGGTGCTTTATTCGTGGCACCAGTATTGGTGGGATCATCAAGTAACTTGCAACACAAGACAAAGTCTCTTCCACTGAAGGGAGTAGTATTGAGAGAGGTGGCATTGTACTAGTTGATGAGAGGTTAAACGAATAATAGAGGGATAGAGAGCAGTGTCTTGCTGTAGAAGAGATACAAAGATATCCAAGTTGGAGGAGAAGAGCAAAGAAGACTTAGAAAGAAAGATAGAGATGGAGAGAGTGGGAAAGATGGTGGTGGATATGTGTCATGACATACCCTCAAGACACAGTTGGGGAGAATATAGGTAAAGTGATACAGAGGATTGAACTGGGTGGGGGAACATGTCCTCTGCCTTTAGGTCCCACATCACTCTACCATGTAGCATTGCAGTTCGTACACACGCATCATACAGTCTTCTTTTCACATGGAGAGAGAGAGAGAGGCCTTTGTTTGCCAACAGAGGTAAAAGCTCTCTGAATTTTTCCCATCCTATTCTTATTCTAGCAATTACACTTTCAGAACATCCTCCTTCACTGCTAATTAGGTCACCTAGGTAACAAAAATTATCTACACCCTTTAAAGAGCCTCTGAGGCAGTCCAGACAATCAATCTCTCGTGTATCTGTAGACTTTATGACTCCTGTACATTTTCCACACATGAACACTCCTTTTCCTGTTAACCATTCTGTGATTCCACTGCACCTCTTGTGTCTCCATAGCTTGCACCGGGTACACTGAATGGAATTTCTACCAACAACTTTCCTACCTAGTGAGCAGAACCATTTACCTGAAGAGGGTAGAGTCCTGTCTATGTTCTTGCTTACTAGGACCTTGGTCTTTGCTAAGTTCACTTTAAGGTCCTTTCATTCCAAGATTTACTTCTACACCTGGAATTTATTTTCTAGTTCTGTTACAGATTCTGTTATGAGAGCAAGATCATCATTATATAGAAGTTCTCATGGGCAACCGGTCTTAAATTCTTCTATTATGGTCTAGAGGATGATGATGAATAGAAGGGGGCTGAGAACTGAGCTTTGGTGAACACCTATCTGTACACTAAGTTCCTCATTGTACTCATGGCTAACTCTTACCTTACTAACAGCATCCCTTTATATGGCCTGTATGGCTTTCACAAGCCATTTGTCTATCCCTAACTTCCTCAGAGACCACCATATCACAAAGCTTGGTATTCTGTTCAAGGCTTTCTCCAAATCAACAAATGCCAAGTATAATGGCTTATTCGTAGATAAATAGTTACTCTGCAGTTGCTTGACCATGAAAATAGTGTCAGTAGCGCTTCTCCCAGGCACAAAGCCAAACTGAATTTCATGTAGCGTAATTCTATTCCTAATTAATTGGGCTATAAATGTCTCTGTAACTTTCATCACCTGGTCCAGCAATATGATGCCTTTATAGTTACTTCTATCTAAAGCATCTCCCTTACCCTTGTAGCAGCTGACTATAATTCTGCTAGACCAGTCATTGGGGATTACGCCTTCCTGAATAACCTGATGAACAATATGGATGACTAGACTGTATCCAACTCTACCAAATATTTGAAGCAGCTCAGTGGTAACTCCTGATGGGCCAGGGGGCTTTCCTTGTCTTCATATCCTTAATTACCTTATTTATCATACTGCTGTCAACTAGGATAGCAGGTCTCTATGTTAGGTTCATATAGGGGAGGCTCCCTTTCCCCCATTCATTCTCCACATATAATAGCCTTTCATAGTAGCTCTTCCATGTCACTTTCTCTTCAGAATAACTAATGTGCAAACATACCATTATCTATCTATACACATTTCTCTCCCACAATATCTTGATTCTCTCTGACACACTGTGTAGCAATCCAGAACACCTCCAGTCTCTGATCTTAACACTGTAAGACATTGGCAAACCTCTTCCTTTCTGCTTCTGTCCTAGCTAGATAAACCTATCGCTTAGCTTCCCTTTTAGCCACCTGAAATGGTTCTTTGCTACCCCTACGTTTCCACTCTTTCGAAACTCGTCTCTTCTCTTTTATGGCCCTGTCAACCTCACTGTCCCCCCCCCATTAGATTATCGCATAAGAACTTCCAGTTGTCCTCTAATTTCATATGTCTTTATCTCCTCCTCCTTCTCATCAAATGCTTCATTTAGAACATCTCTAAATGTTTGGCTATTTGAAGGATCCTTGAGCTTCCATAACCTCCTTTCCATATTGGTTTATAACTCTGGGCCCTTCTAGCCATAAGTCTGAAGTCACTAACCACTAATCTATGTTGAGTTGTACATTCTTCTCGTGAGAAGGACTTTGCATGCACCAGCATCCGCCTGTCCCTGTTTCTGGTGAGAATGTAGCCAGTCTGGCTTGTATGCCCTAATTGATAAGTGATCAGATGGCTGGCTGGTTTCTTGAAGTTATTATTACAGATCAGCAAGACATTTGCATCACGAAACTCCAGTAGCTTTGTTTCTTCATTTCTGGAACCTAAGCCACAACTGCCATGCACGCCAAGGAATCCATTGGAGTGCTTCCCAACATGACCGCTGAAGTCACAATGGTAGTGTCAGTGTCAGTCATCGTTAGAGAAATCTGATGAAGGGATAAATAGAAACGGTGCTTCTGAACATCTGCCAGTCTGACAGATGTGGAACATTTGCAGAGATATGCAGATATAAATGTCACTGTTACATTAAACAAGACTATTCTTATCTTAATAATGCTATCACACACCCTCAATCACCTTATCCACCAATTTCTCTACCAGAAGAATACCTACACCGTCTACTCAATCACTGCTGCCCACATAAAATAATTTGTATATATGTTCCTTGCCCACAAGCAGTCTATCTAAGGCTCCCCTCCATTGTACCTCTCGCACACAACACACATCTACATGCCCCCGCTCAATCATTTCAACAATCTCGCCAGATCTACCTTTCATTGCTCCAATGTTGATTCTGGCACCTCTAAGCTTGTGGACCTGGGAAGCATGAAAGGATAGTTTGGGAGTTGTTTTCAGCATCTGGTAAAAAGATCTTTGCCTGGTGGCAGCGAATCCTTGTGCATAGTGTATGATGATGATGATGATGATGGTGACGGCAATGCTGAGGCTGGTGATGCTAATGCTGCAGCTGGTGATGATGATGATGACAATGATGGTGGTGATGGTAATGATGGTGTGACAATGATGATGGTGATGCAGACCATTATTAGAGTTATACTATAAGATTATTATGGTGCTTATATTGTAGGACATACAAGTATGTGAGATTAAGGAATGTCTAGGATATGACTTTTAACGGCATCCAGTAGTGGAGTCCTGGTCCAGGAGTTCCAGGATTTTAAGGAGCGTGGAATCACCTCTTAGCCACTATTGTTTCCAGGCCTACTTTTACCCAGAGGAGTAGCATCTGTCAGGATCCCGACTACGGGTAATTGGTGAGTCAGTTGCACAGATGGAGCTCATTAACCTGGAGGTGGGGGAAAGGGGAAACCCATCTAGGGGAAGGAGTACCCTGATTCCAAATCTCCACTGCCTTGTAGCCATATCCAGCCATGGGAAAGTCTTCAGGAGTAAACCCTAAGGAAAAAAATCAGGTGTCAGTGTCACTGGATAGCAATATGAGCCACTTCCTACCGAGCAATGTTGTGGTTAGCTGTAGGAAAGACAGAAATATTTGTCAAAGGCCATTGCTTGGTTCATAATTTCCATATTCTAAAGATTAACAGTAATGGACAGTGTTGGATTCTGAGCCGTCAGCGGAACGCTTAGATAATTAATTGGATTGCTAGAAATAGCAACCAAATCTCCTCAAATCTTAGAAAAAGCCATTTTGTATAATTTGCAATCCTGGGTTCCTAGCACGTAGAAAAAAAAGAGACATGATGGTCATGGTTGGAGTGCCTGTGATCATTGGACTGCTCACTCAGAGCTGACCTGGGGCCTAAACAACAACAACTACTACTACTACTACTACTACTACTACTACTACTACTACTACTACTACTACTACTACTACTACTACTACTACTACAACTACTACTACTACTTGAGTTGGTTTCTGTGTTATCCAGTAATGGACTTCAGCATTAGATTATCCACATCTAATTATGTACTTTGGTCATTAAGTAAGGACAGAGATTCCAGATGTTGGAGAAAATGTTAAAGACTGCATCCCAAATAGTATCATTTCATTGATTAAAAATTAATTTGTCCACATAATATAACCACTACAATCACTGGTTCCCAAACACACCGTTACCTTTCTCTTTCTCTCATCTACTGCTACTACTACAGCCTCTGTTCTTCTGAACTAACGAGCTATTCCCTTCCTCCTACATTGTTTCAGTTCACCTAGCTGTCAGTAATAGGTAACGGATCGTCAGGGAATGTTACCTATGATAGACTAACATTGTATATTGTCTTAGTTCCTCTATTTGTTAGTAAAACAGATAATCTGGGAAGGTTAACCTGTGATAGACCAACACTCTACATTATCTCAGTTCACCCTAGCTGTCAATAATATATATATATTAAAATCATCTACGAATGTTACATGTGATGGACAAACACTCTACATTGTCTCAGTTCACCCTAGCTGTCAATAATATATATATTAAAATCATCTACGAATGTTACATGTGATGGACAAACACTCTAGATTGTCTCAGTTCATCTAGCTGTCAGTGATAGATACCAGATCAGCTGGTGTCTATTACTGAATGTTACATGTAAAAAAACAAAACAGACCTAAGTTGTATTTAAGTGGACCAGGCGTGGCTGTGTGATAAGAAGTTTGCTTCCTAATCACATGGTTCCAGGTTCAGTCTCACTGCATGGCACCATGGGCAAGTGTCTTCTACTATAGCCTCAGGCCGACCAATACCTTGTGAGTGGATTTGGTAGACGGAAACTGAAAGAAGCCTGTCGTATATATATATGTGTATATATCTATGTGTTTGTCCCCCACCGCCGCTTGACAACCGGTGTTGGATAGTTTACGTCCCCGTAACTTAGCGGTTCGGCAAAAGAGATTGATAGAATAAGTACCAGGCTTGAAAAAATAAGTACTGGGGTCGATTCATTCGGCTAAAAAAAAAAAAATTGAAGGCGGCGCCTCAGCATGGCCGCAGTCTGATGACTGAAATAAGTAAAATATTAAAAAATAAAACCACCTTTGTCATTTGTATCATACAGTGTTAATGTTGATCACTTATGGATGAATTACTAATTTATTTAGTTTAAATCGGTTAATCTAACAACATTCGGTTAATCTAGCAACATTTGGCTAATCTAGGACATCTGGATAGGATATAACTTATATCAGGAAACTGCACTCATAGATGACATTTCCATTCTCTTTATGTTTTCTATGTTTTCAGCCTTCTATTCAGTAGAGATGCTTTCTTCCTGTCTGTTAAATGACAGTTCTTTTTTGTTATTGTATTTAGGGTAGATCTTTCATCTTTTCACAGCTTAACGTTGTTTTGTTTTTTATCCTATGTACGAAAGTTAAACGGTGAAAATCTTCCTTTCAATATTCCGGTGACCCTAAAACAGTTGCGTGCCAGAAATAATAGCACCGGACTGGGTCACTTGAGTTAATTCTGTTATTCTTTTAATGGTTTCCATGCCCATCCCGTCATTGCCTGCAGGCGCGCTGGTGTTGGGCAGGCCATAAATGTGGCCGCTAATATCGGTGACTACCTCGGCTTCGTATACGACTCCCTCGGCTTCACATTGTACCCCGCCCCAACCGCTCAGTCATTTAGTACCCTGTATGAGCATCTTGCTTCAGTCCGTGGCCTGGGGGTGCTCGTCAGGATCTTCTTAATGCTGGGTACGCAGCTAAAAGAGACTCAGATTGTGCCTATTAAATAAGCACCCGTATATGTGCGAGTGTGTGAAGTGTACATATTGTTTCAGACTTGTACAATATATTTTTTCTCTGTTAAGAATGGTAGGGCGATTTCACGATGTGGCTATCTTTCTTTTTAGTAGCTCCAGTCATCGTGCAGAGACTGTCTTTGCTGAAATATCTCATGTACCCCTGACAAACTAAAAAGACTAAAAAACAAATGACATACAAAAGTTGCTGCAGTTAAACACTATAGTGAGAGATACACCACACGAAACAGGCCCTTAAAAAGAAACATTCGTGGGGTTGGGGGGGGGTACGTAAGAGTATATGTGTGTGTACGTATGTGTGTGTACGTATGAGTGTGTCTGTGTTTGAGATGTGAGTGTGTGTGTATGTGTACGTATGAGTATGTGTGTGTGAGTGTGTGTACGTATGAGTGTGTGTGTGTGTATGTATGAGTATATGTGTGTGTACGTATAAGTATGTGTGTG
>JAOPUL010000002.1:11174049-11185978 GCA_027564515.1 Octopus rubescens | reverse complement strand
TCTAGCAATATCGGCGTCTTCTTTTAAGAAGCGTCTCCCACAATTGCGTGGCTACTAAATATTATATATATATATATGTTTATTTCTAAAAGTACATGTGCTTATTTTGTCAATATTTTAAAAGTAGAAGCATAAAGTTACATGCTAACATATATTCAATGTGAATTATGGCAAATACTAACAAGCTTTTATTGTGATTAATGTCATCCTTTTTAATATTCTAGCTACGAGAAAATAAAGAACTGACGAATAAAAAGAAGAAAATAAATAATTGAAAACATCTTTGTTTTCCTTTATAAAAGCTGCTGCGATAATAGAATTGTCTGTTTCAGGAATATGGAAATTTCCAAGATATCCTGTGACCTAAATCTTTCGGAAGCAGTGCAAATAGTATTTGCAATATCCTGGAAAATTTTAAGTGTTAGTGGGAAGTTTTAGTTTTTAAGTTTTATGTCACGAAATTCATAATGAAATAAAAAATTCTATGAAAAAAAAGAAACTGTTAAATAATTCCAAACACGTTTTTTGTCTTAATTCCTTAATTCTCCGAAGTATCGAGTAGGGAAGTGCAAATCTAATGCTTACTGGGAACTTATAACTGAATATTTTGATCCCGGATTGCATTCAATTCTCACAACATAAATCTCTAATGTTTTAATGGAAAAATATCAATCATCTCACTTCTTTAAATTTCTTCTAGCACTCTCTACAAGATATATTTTTCAAATAGGTATAGTCTCCGAATCCCTTACAATCAGCAGCATCCTACAGCTCTGCTTTCTAATTGTAGAAGGTGATAGGAGACCCTAACATAAGTCTCTCCTAACATAAATCTCTCCTAACATAAATCTCTCCTAACATATGTCTGTAATGCGTTACTGAAAAATGACATTGTGTGTCTTCCTTAAATTTCAGTGTATTTCACCTAAATATAACAGGGAGCAATTATCTACTCATATCTGTAGTGTTCATATTTACTTCAAACGTCGTTTTTCGTGATTTCGTTTCTGTGTCATAGTATTCCATCCTTCTGCTATAATATCGAGGGACACACCTACCAAGGCTATGTACCCCCTCTCAGAACTTTAACTTTGCCTATAGACAGAAGCTAAGAATTAATTGGAGGCCTCATTTTGGCAACAGTTTTCACCTGAATCCTTCAGCATAACGATGAGCACCTTACCGGCTTTAAATTCCTCGACCACATATGTAATTCCCCACCGCAACTTTCCTGAGATGCTAAACAAAGCAACATCGGACAACAGTCTTGAAACTGCCAGTCTGTTATTATAGCAAACATCCATTCGCTGCATGCACTAGCCTTTGTAAATGCTATTTAATATACAACTTTTGCTAGCAATCCAAGCTGACAGCACCAAAGCTTTGCCTTTCCAGGAACCTATGTCTTACCGATTTGCTTCAGCCACTCGTTTACTCGCTCCTGAATCCATACACCACAATTAATGAGCCTGTCGATCAGGTTGACATCGTAACTTATAAGCCACTCTATCCATTTAACTGACATCGCTTTCTCACTAACATACTTTTCTTGGGGGACACTCTTCTCCTCTCTTGTTGACCTTAAATTCAAACTTTGCCTTGAGACAGGTGCTCAAACTTTCTCAAAATCCCTCTCAACGTGATGTTTCGTATTTGGCAGAGTCCTCAAATCACTCACGATATCAATTACTGGTGATACCATAACTCCATCATCAAGTGTCAATCATTTATTATGATTTTCAATTACAATAGTCAAAGCCTCCATCTCCATCAGACAAAAGAAGGGCAAGATCGACACCCCATGAGGATCCTGATCGTCAGGAAGTAGAACTACTTGATATACTTGTCTTTAGTGAACCGCATTTTGTATTGATCAAATTAGTTCTGCAGCATATCCCTAACCACCTTCACAACCCAAAGAACTTATGGTGAGCTGCATAATATGAATTAGATAAATCTAACTAGATGGCATCGACATTTCATTATTCCTATTACACTTGCCTTCACGTCTTCCTAAGCTTTTTCCTCTTTCGCTGAAGACTCTTCTTCTCGAACCTCAAACTTGACTGCAGACGCTGCCACCTCCACAATCATTTTCCTATACTATTTGGTATACTCTTATGTTCATCAATAGGTTTGACTCCAAATTCTTCCAGACAACCCTAGCACATTTGCTTCACTCTTCAACTCTCAACTTCAGAAAACAACCTCGTTCATCGTCAAGAATTTTACATCTATCACTGTTTGCTACTGTCCACAATATAGGAAACATCTCTCACCTTTCTTCTATGCAAGAAAACAACATAAGAAATAACAGCAAAAACAAAACCAACAAAACTAATAACCATTTCCTGATACACACATCTCCTGTGTGACTATGCGGTATAAATCTCGTTGAATGATACCAAATCGAACCAAGTGGGTAGCGTTGTTTCAAAATCATGTCTTAATTTAGAGTGGAAGTTGATAAATTCATGTATCAAATTAGAGTGGGCAGCCAAATGTCTTCAAGTGTCTAGAAGCATTCTGAAGAACATCTCGATCTTGGATTTGCATTCTAAACAAAATTTGTGAGTGAGAGAAGATGAGAAGAGTGAGGGGAGATTTGAAAACATACTCAGTTTCAAGTGTCTCGTAGATAACTTCTGGATTTGTAAAATATAATCTTCAAGAAATCACATTGCGGTCATCAACATCGTATCTAGATTTAGTTTTTCTCTTTCTTTAGGTGAGTAGACGATAATTTCACAGTTTCGGGTTGTATGAACTACATGGACAACATAATAGACATCGACATGAACATTTAGTAGAAGCTGAACGCATTTTTACTAAAACTGAATGCTGAGAATGACCACATTATTGAATAAATTATAATGGATTTTACGGAAGCAATCGTCAACAACTATTGTAGGTCTCTCTAAAGAAAAGATATCACGGAAGAGTCGACAAGATTAACAAAGAGGTAGAGATAAGGAAGCGTACAGTGGATGGGGAGCTACATAGCACTGTGCTAAGAAAGCATTACGACAGCTTTCCTATATTAATTTCACAAGTAAATGTAGGAATAAATATTTCTATAGAATGGTAGCGATACTGATGTCTTTCCCAACATTTCTGGGATATAGATTTACTGCTGTAAAACTGAGACAGGTTCACAACTCATACAGACTAAGTTCTTATCCTACAGAGTTCAATATAATTAATCATTATGCTATAGTTTTGTAAAGGAGAAACCCTTCTGATTGACTCCTTTTAGATTTGGATATATTTCGTGGAACTAGAGATCCATAAAAAGATAATTTGGCATTGATACGATTTGATCCAATAACGTCGATACAAACTTGATTTCAGTCAGACACTGTTATTTCTGACAGACAACATTCTCCATTTCCTCATAATAACAGAACGGAACGATTTTAGTCACAATTCTAGGCACATAGAAAATTCGATTACATCGATCCAAAATTATTAGTGGTGCTAATTATACGGATATTGAATGGACAACAGGCAACGCTAACCACGTAAAATGGTATAGATATATAATTAACTATAAAGAGAATCTAAAGGAAGATGATCAGATGTTTTGTCTGGTATTATTATTTCTAGATCATCTCTTTCCGCTAGTTACACATAATAACCTGTAACATTATCAGAAAATAATAAGTATGTTATTAATATACAAATATGTTCCGCTATAGAATATTAAAATATCTTGTAAGTATTCCCTTTTAAGAAGAGAACATTAGCATTTACCGTTTCTTTCATATATTGAAATTCTAAACATTGCTATCTATTTTAGTTGGATTAACTTCTGCATTTATAATTGTTTTAATACGCATAATATTTATGTAAACTGCTTTATGTATAAATACATCGTCATATGCACGGTGAACAAAAAGAATCGAAGTGATGACTTGCATATTTATTCTTAATTCGTTCCGGCAGCTAATCGCTGTTGTGTTTCGTCATAGAACAACTTCTCCTTTAAGACGAATGTGTGTTCCAAACACTCGTTTCGTTAGCGGGAGGAGACTCTGGAACACCGGTGTTTCGACATCGTTCCGTCTCGTAAGAAGTTTTTTGGAAAAGTTTTGTCAGCTCCGTTTTATAGCAATCTTTGTATCTTAACCTTGGTTTGAGAAGAAGGTTGTTTTTTTTTACCTAGAATTCGCATCATATATCAAAATTGTAAAACAGTGGAATATATTTAAATTAAAATCTAAATTTCATTTACACAACAAATTAAATTTGTGAACCGGTGTTCCCGTTGGCTGAACTTCATCCGTTACATGACTTGAGTTGATGGAGTTAGGACGGCAACAACACATTGCTTGTCTCGCCGTGGCGTCCTTTTGCTAGAAAAAGAACTATTTTGAAGCGTTCTACTTAAGCTACTATTTGTGAAAGATTAACTATTTAACTTGTTACTGTAAACGTGAGTGCGTTTTCTCTTTCTTTATTCTCATTTCTTTAATCCCCATTTTTTATCCTTTGTTTCTTAGTCACTTCTTCGATATGTTACTTTCGTTTTTTGCGAATTTTATTTTCTTCATTTTTGGTTCTTAACTTCTGTTACATTTGCATTTTATTTCACTTTCTCACAGCCTATAATAGTAGATAACTGAAAGAAGAAGAAATGAAATGAATGAGAAAGAATGCTTAAAAAAGGAGCAGAATATTGAAGAACGCATTCACACACACTGACTTTTATAAAAACACATCAATAACTAAATCGCACCAGATAAAATGATATTGTCTCACTAACCAACGTGGATGTGTCGCAATGCTTGACATCTCCCAAAATAAACTAGAAGTGAACATAGAAGTTTTATGTGTTCTTAAATTGCAAATATGATTCTTTTACACTCTCAAATTATATCACTTGGTAAAAAGTATCATCCCGACATTACTAATATTTCAGATATAGCAGTAAACATTTCATTTCAGCGATATCCAGTGCAGGTTAGTGTACAGTGTAAACGTATTTAAGTTACGTTAGTTACAAAGCTAGAAAAAGAGTTTGTGTAGATGTTGCATCATAAAACTATTATTGCTTATGAAACACTGTATTTTAATGAGTAGCGTACACCAAAAGGAGAAAAGCATTTTTCTTGCAATTTGATAATGTAATTCCATTTATTTATATATGACTTTTAATATGGCTTAAACTTTATACGCAAAACATACCAGGTGAACTCTTCTCAGAACGTCTAAAATGGTGGTTGATCATTTAAAAGAATACTGAAAAAAAATACCTAGCTTTAAGATAACATGTGACTACATATCGTCTGCCGTCAATGGTTTACTCTGATGTTGAAAATGTATTTATTTCCATCACGTTGTTGCTTTCATTATGAGAGTTTAGCACGGCATGGTGTGTTAATAGATCTGACAGTTGTATTCCTGCTAAAATAACTACATCTGCTGCATTCAATAAAATATGGAATGGGCCACTAACATGTTTAAATAAACATTTTAATTTGTAGAAGTCGTGATTGTTGTTGTTTATGTTGCTGTTTAACACTGATGAGCATTGAGGAGACACATGATTAAGTGTTTCGTATTTGAGTAAAAGCTGGCAGTCATTTCTACTGGATCTATCGACCATGTAGAATTACTCTTTGTTTTGCGTGCTAAAAAATATATAACTTGACTTGGAAGCTACTACTATACAGAAATAATCTTACTTTTAGAAGCGGTATTTCGATATATTTAGATCTAGATAATGGTTTAATTAAACATATTAGAGAGACAGTCTCAAACATAGACAGTAATATCAATGTTCATTAGTTACTGTTCTAAACTTTTTGGGTACTTTATGAAAGTGTATATGTCTGCCATGCATTCAAAAAGTAAGAGGCCACATGAAATATCATAAATAGCACCAAATGAAATACAATAACTCTTAAATGCGAGGGTCGGCTGAAAGGTTCATGGGCTGACCAAGATACTCTCAAGGAATGTGACCAAATGAAGTTATTTTTCAACATAGTCCCTCTTGCAGTCCACACAATTCTTCCATCGGTGTTGTAGTGCTTGCATTCCATTGGTGAAGCAACTTTCATTCTGTTGGTCAAAAATGTCATCAGCAGTATATATGATATCATCATCATTGCGATGCTGGTTCCCAGCCAAGTACTTTTTCTTGTTGGAGAAAAGATGATAGTCAGATGGGGCTAAATCAGGAGAATAGGAAGAGTGATTAACCAGCTCAAAGTTACAGTCAGGCACAACAGCCATTGAAACCAAGGACTTGTGTGCTAGAGCATTATTCCGATGAAGCAAGACCCCTTTCGTCAGTTTTCCTGGGCGTTTGGCCTTGATTGCCTTTCGTAACTGCCTCAGCAAGTTGACATATTACTCTCCATTGATGGTGTGGCCATTCTGAAGATATTCAATAGACACACACAGCGCCTTTTGCAAAACCCTAAGGCCATCACCTTCCATGTAGATGAAAATACTTTGGCCTTGTTGGAGTAGGTGAGTAGGGGTGTTTCCGCTGCATAGATTTCCTCTTTGTCTCTATCTCAAAGTGATGAAGCCAACACTCATCCCGACTTAGTAAACGTTCGAGGAAACCAACTAGATCTGCCTCAAACAATATTAGATTTGTCGGTGGTATGATCAACCTGATGCGCTTTTGACCAGGTGTCAGATGTTGTAGGCAACGAGCAGAAACCTTCATCATGCCACGTTCATTGTGCAGAATATATTCAACTCTCTAGCGGGATATGCTAATAGCATTCGCTATTTGGTTTATAGTCAATATTTTCTCTCGGTGGTGGCGGTTGTAGGATGTCCAGATCTTGGGTCATCTTGAAGACTCTCCCTTTCCCTCCTAAATTCAGCTGCTCACTGTTGCACTGTTGATAAAACTGGACCATCATTCCCTAATGTAGCAACCATGTCAGTGTGAATCTTTTTGGGGGCTAGACCCTTTTTCTGCAAGTACGTGATAACACCACGATGCGAAATGCTGTCCGTTTTCAAGAGAAGTCGCTAGTAGTTGCATTTGAAGTCTTATTTGAACAGTCAAATGTCGTTTTAGCTGGACAGAAACAATAAATAAGTTATTAATAAGAAGAGTTGAAATGAATCCACGCAAGATTTCACAACTCTAGCATCATTCCTTCATAGTCAGCCTATGAACTTTTCAGCCCAACCTCGTAGTTTAAGGCAAAAGATTTTGCCTGGAAAGTCAACTTGCGTTGTAAACCAAGAGGTAATAATTTCTTATTGAACATGCACGATATCAGAGAAGCAGCCAACAAATTCAATACAACGTAACCACTGGAACAAACTAAATTCTTTGGTTACATATGATAAAACCCCTCGTTTTAAAATTCCAGGCAGTGAACTAGCGTATCATAAGCTGGTTTGATTACCTTTTACTCAACGCCTTTTTCTGCTTGAAGTGAATATTATATAAAATCATGACAATGTAATATTTATCTGATTACTGCAATATCTAAAACAAGAATTTGGTCATTGTATATTGGATTAATTTGAGATTAGATACATGTGAGTATTCCTGTAGCTGGAATACCTTTATCCTATTCATTTAAATTATTAGTCAAAGCGAGAATTGCTGGAATAAAGTAATTATATACATAGTTATTTGAATGTGAATCGACGCTCATATGTATCAATGGATATGATATATAGGCTATTGCTCTCCGTCTTCTATATAGACGTTTGTATCACAATTTTAAACAAACATTTAGCAGAGAAACATTTAGCACAGAAAAGTATATTATTAACTGTTAATAACTCGTGTGGCGATATTTAAGAGCATTAAATATAATCGAAAATATGTACCAGTTGCTGGCATTGCGCCAAAATTTGAAGCCAGTATTGCTAATTAACTTGTATGAGAACGCTAGATTAGATTAACGGAAATGTTAGAGAGTCAGACAAATAATTTCCTTGCTACTCTTTACAATCTGATTTCGAATTCTCCTTAGATCAACTTCACTTTTCATCCTTACGAGGCCGTTATATGGACACTATACAAATACTGATATATAAGTAATTGTAAAACTCTCAAACGTTTAAGGCGTTGTCTCTCAAGTAAGGTAATATTCTCAATCAAGTATTGTCGGTAACATAACCGAGCAGTTTGATTGTTTCTTTATTTACTTCTATTTTGGTTTGAGTACAAATTGTCGATTAAATTTCCTTCCTCTACAATACCACAAACTCTTTCATCAAACTACAATATTTGAAACATCAATCCTTTCATTGAAGGCTTTTGTCGTACTTCACCCCTCTCCTATAATATAGTTCTCGGTTACTTCGGGACTCAGCATCTCTTGACTCTTGCACTCATCCCGTACTGATGTCACTGCTACAGAAACAAAAGTTTTTTTTTATTTTTCAATTTCCAGCACTCTAACTCAACTTTATTCATCCTTTACACGCATTCTCGATTGACCAAATTAAGAGACTTCATTCCAAAACTCAGACAAATGTGTTCGTGAGTAAGATATACTGCAGCAGATCAAATAGAATCGCGGTCTATTACGATTAGAGAAATGGAACCACTTTCATAAACATAACGGCGTTAACTCAACCGCTGAACTTTTGCAAAAAGAATTATCCGGACACTACAAAAGATGCTTCTTGATATTACACAGTTCTCAAGTTCTCTCATCTCCCAAACCGCACACTGATCCTTTGCCAAATTGTTTTCATAAATTTATGAAGTTCTCCCCTCCACTTCTCAATTACGATAGTTCTGCTTTGCCTCGACCGCTATAATGCTCACCCAAAATATATGGTCAACTCTGTCCCTTTTCTTCCTCAAGACTCATCCAACGGAACATATACACAGCAAATGTGAACGTACCCCCGGTTGTTTCAAACCGGCAAGAACCTTATCCCTGATAATGTCCCTTCTATTACCTGAGACATTGAGACGGAAGAGTACAATGGGTTCTTAGAGTCATCAATTTTCTTTTATTTCAATCTCTCTCTCTCTCTCTCTCTCTCTCTCCATTCTCTTTAATGGCCACCTGCAGCTTTCGTGAAGCTCTACCTACATGAGACATGTTTTCTTATGATATTTACCGTGAGTTCTCGTCTCTGGAGAGATTTAATAAGAGCAGTGGATGTTGTACCCTGGGCGCCAGAAAAGCTTTCGATTGTAGGTGAACGCTGCTCTTTTTGGAAAAACAATATACCATATAAATTCAAACCGTTTTTCAACTTTCCGATTCGTAGCTTCTTACCAGGTTTCACAAATGCGACATATGCCGCTGAATCTCTCTCTCTCTCTCTCTCTCCTTCCGCTCTATCTCCTCTCTCTCCCTTTCTTTCTCTCTCTCTCTCTGTCTCTTTCTTTCTCTCTCTCTTGCTCTCTCTCCCTGTCTCCGCTTTCTAGAGATATCTAATGAAATCATGGCACCATACAAACCTTCTCATTATACAAACTTTCACTAGCAAAAATAAAACACTACTCTTCTAAGGAAACCATTTCAATGTAAGCAGTAAGCAATTAGAGTCCTATCGATCACTCAAATGTCTCACAATAACCTCACAATAACTGATGATCACTCATGACAGGCGCGCATCCTTCATTTATTTAGGACTGCATCTCAATGAATCGTACTTCGCTTAAGAGCCAGAAAATACTGATCCTCTTAAAAGACGCAGGTGAGGGCCACAATATAGTATTGCTCTTATATATGTTATAGTTTTACTACTACTCACACAAATATCTCAGATGACATCTACAGAAATGCCAATCGACTGACTGAAATAGAATTTCTGATGGACACTCCAGCGAAATCTTGCAAAATATTATTCTAGACTTTATTCTGATTAATTTCATGTTATAAATTTGTTTTGAGCAACTAATATCCTTCATAATTATAGAAAAACAGCATACAGATCGCAGAATAATAGTTGCTTTCGTTGTTTAGCCAGGTCTGCACGTCCAGGTCTTGAACATATCACATAATTATATTATCCTTATATGCCTCCTCACAATATATGGAGGCTGCTTATAAATATGGTGTAATCGAAAGATAAGTTTTATAATTTTTCTCATTATCTGCATATTATTTTCGTTTACTAAAATATGTAAGCTAGCCAGCATATAACTCTACGTTCTTCATGCAGAAGAAAGGCATAGCAAATTATCTGAGTCATTATTTTAAATTATCTCATCATAAGAAAAAGCTTCACACAAAACCTAAATCTTTCAGTCCTTCTAAGACATGAAAAATTACGTTAGAATATACTACACCGAGGATTATCATTAACACTAAGAATTATCATTAACACTAATAAAAGTAGATATAGAAGTACAGCAGAGGATAGTAGACATAGACATAAGACCGAATCATGTGCAGATTTGTCAGCGTACTTACCGAAGAGTAGATCCGCTCTCTACTGCACAGCTCGGTTGATCATTTTTATCATGTTTGATTTCTAAGGTTAACTCCTATGACTTACTTCAAAAGAATTATCATACTTTTTACTTTTAATTCTCATGGTATTTCAATTGATTAAACATTATCCTGGGCTTACTACATTTAGTATATTAACTCTCATTTCACATTATAGTAGTACGAGTAATTAACGAGACTGACTAAATCGATATACCAATCTCTAACATTGAGAATACGCGAAATTGTTCATTGGAACACAATTTAGTTATTGAATATTTATTGATTAGAACTGTAAATAAATCTGCACAACATCGATCTAATTAAAACATCTATATTAATCACTTCTGCTTTTAGCAGCAGCGTTAGAATCTCTCTAGAGAGAGTATTACTGCTTAATTACTGGTTGTTACAAAGAACAAAACACATTTCGAATGTATTTAATAATAATAATTAATAGACTATGCATATATGTATGTGAGTATGTATATAATTGTAAATGAGCATGTGCGCGCATGGCTACGAACCTATTCCTTTATACACACCAAAATAAATACACACATGCTCACACATACATGCAGAAATAGACACAAACACAGTATGTATACACACACGCACACACATATACACACACACATATGTTTAAGGAAGATGGAACACAGGTTGTCAAGGAATGATATATAATTATATTATAATATAATTCTTTGACAACCTGTGTTCCATCTTCCCCAAACCTATATATGTGAAATATATTATGCTTCAACACTGAGTACTGCAAGTAATTTATGACATAATACAATCGTTGTTCGTCTGAATATTTATTTAAATATTCCACCATTAATCTACATAATATATATATATATATATATAAATTAAGAGAAAGAGAGAGAGAGAGAGAGAGAGAGAGAGAGAGAGAGAGAGAGAGAGAGAGAGAGAGAGTGAACAAATTAGATATGACAGAATCTCAATACAGAAAAAGCTTTGTAGCGCTCAGATGATTTGAACTTATACTGCGTGATCTTTACTGAGGACTAAGTCAGCGGGATAAAGAGTGACTATAAAGGGAATCCAAATGAGCAGATATGAGGACAATGTAGAATGATATGCAAGTTTCGTCTATGGTTTCTGGCTACCTGATGTCATCATACCCTGGAAATGCTCCTTATACTGGATATACATCCGTAATCCCGTAGTATTCATAGAGTTTATATAAGTAGAGACATGATAGAGAATGGAATCAACGATATTCTTTATTTAAAATCACTACCACTGCTTCGACACGTTTTCACATTCGTATTACATTGGTGAAATGTTGCGTAATCATTATCAGGCATCCAAGGTGTAAATATGTGTCGAAACAATTGTAGTGATTTAATTAAGAATATCTTTCTTTCCACTTTCTATCATTTATCTCTATTTTGTATATATATATATATATATATCAATTTATCGCTCCTGGGGTTTTGGAGGAGAAGGTTTGACTTACTGAACTATGTTGTTACTTATTTGTTAATAATTGTTGATTTGTGACCATCTTC
>JAOPUL010000002.1:11159037-11169128 GCA_027564515.1 Octopus rubescens | reverse complement strand
TGTATGTATGTATGTATGTATGTATGTATGTATGTATGTATGTATGTATGTATGTATGTATGTATGTATGTTTGCATGTGTCAGTGTATGCGTATGTGTGTATGCAAGTATATGTACGTACATAATTTAAAAGCAGAAATAGGTGTCGATGTATCTGCTGACGTATGTTAACCTTTCTTAGTGATGTGATATTTTCCCTTATAGTTGGCAAACGAGTATCGGCTTAAGATTCCCAAGGAGAAAGTGTAGCAGCTTGTAGAAATTAATAATTAATTTAAAATATATTTTTGCGTGTGTCAGCAAAATAAACGAGAGGGTGATTTATTCGAGTTAATTTCTTTAGTTTAATAACATTTAATATTATCCAAATTCAAAACTTTTTCTGACCATTTCTCTAAATGTAAAACCTAGTTTATTTTTTCAAGCGAGCTCGGGCTGTATATATTGCGCCCGTGAAGAAAGTCCGAAACGTGTTCGTCGCTGTCTTCGCTTACCAATATCGAATTTTCTTGTAAGTATCTTTTATCTTTTATCTTTTACTAGTTCCAGCCCGGGGCTGAGGCCATCCGGGTGCACCACCTATAAAAGGTATGACAACGCGGGGTATTGGTAATAGTTTCCAACTAGCAATAACCACGCCTCGGATTCAACTCATTGGCCATGGTATTAATATTTTTAATTTATTTTCTTATTTCTTGAAATTCTCTCCTCTGTTCTTTGTGATTCTCTAATTATTGCCACTAGTTCTTTTGATTTCTTCTTTCATTTCTTTCCACTTCTTAGTAATTTATTCTCTTCTGACATCCCTGGATGAAATGATTTTATTGGTAAGGTATCGAAACCACGTTGATCTTTAGTCGAGAGTTGATGCAGAGAATTCCTTGTTTTTGTTGCTCCTTCTATGTTTTTAGTTTTATTTTATCCATCTTCTTGTCCTTCTGCGTAATGTTTTTTTCTCTACATCTATGTACGAGTTTAAATATGATTAAATATTCGCGCATGTGAGAGCGGATTTCTCTGGAGGAATAGCCAATGTACTTGTCACTCGTACGGCTGTATATCCTTTCTTTTTTTTACTTGAACCTTTGTGAATTCGGTAAAATATATGCAGCACCATTAGTGAGAAAATGACTAGTATGATAACTGTTTCAAATTTTGGTGCAGGGCCAGCAACTTTAAAGGAAGGAAATTAGGTGATTACATCGACAGCAGCAGTACTTGACTGTAATTTATTTTACTCTATTTTATCGACTCCGAAGGCATGAAAAGAAAAGTTGACCACGGCAATATTTGAACTCGGAAACTTAAGAGCAGAAGTAAATGCTGATAAGTGTTTTGTCCAACACGCTACCGATTACCTTTTGACAAAATAATTTAAATCGTTGTTGTTTTGACGTCTTTCTGATCAACTTGAAGTCTGCTGATATGGCGGCTTATGAAGGTTTGGTATTTGTAAAAAAACAAAAACATTTTCAGCATAGAAGTCTATAAAGACGATGGGCTGGTTGTCTCGAACTGTATGAAGAGCTACAGAATGGAAAATCATAAGTAACATAATTACAAAGTAGAACAATATCCCACCGATCCTCCTCGAGGGAGATGCTTAACTGTACGATGTCTTACAAAATGTCACATTAATAAGTTGCTTCATTGGATTACCTACGTTATATATTCAACTAAACTGGCATCGAGAATGATACGCTCGTTTTTCCATTCAAGCTCTTGACACATAGAGCTTTATTCTCACAAAAGGGGAATGTTACTTCCACATTTCAGTGGGTCTCTCCAAGCATGTACCTTTTCCTAAACTGCAAAACTGAATGCGTAGTCTAGTTTGTAATAAGCTCTTTTGTTACTCCATTCCCTCTAACATCAGCGGAATGCTGCTAGTCTGATCGTTTTCTACATTTACTACAATGGAAGTTCTGATGAACTTCATTTCTTGGTGCCACCAGTTGTGGAATTTCTCATCAGCACAGGTTTTGTAAAATTTAGTGAAACGCTTACATGCTTCATGGATATATCACGGGGAGACTGCAGGTTTCATGCACAAAGCATTTTTACTACAACAGGTGAATTGCAGAATGAACTTTCTCCCCATTGCTTTTCTATAGTATATGATCTTGGTCTTTTTTTTTATATTCAGGGTGTATATTATTGACGCTAAAATGTCAACTCTAGGCATCCTGTATGTATGTTGTTGGTGTTTTTAATACTATCACAATTCATTTCATTTTATTACATCTTTATTATATTCTAATTGACCGCATTTTATTCAGCTTTTCCCTCTACATATTTTGTTTAAATCACTTATCAATTATTGTATTGCCATTTTTTGTTTGCTAACTTAATTATGCTTCTATAGGAAGTTTGGTTTTGGGGAATTATGCTACCACATTTCCCTTACTTCTTTTTGTAGTAGTGGCTTATCTGGGACTTGCTTGAGATGATTTCAGGGACAGGGGAAAACGAAACATAAAAATAAAAATATATGGAACAATATCATATAGTATAGAAACAGAAAAAATATAACACACCTCTCTGTGACCTCACCCCCTATTTACAGTAGCATAAATGTAGCATCTAATATAGAAAATAGTTTCCTATCGATGGTGAAATACAAACATTTCTCCGCCAGTCATAAATATTAAAAGCTCTTCAAAAAGAATACAGATGCTTGAAAATCATTGTATGCCAAATATACAGCTATAACAGAAGTGAAAATAACTAAAGTTATATTTCATAGACGTTTCAAGACAGTTTTACTCTCACCTGATGGATGCAAAGCTTTTAGTGCCAAATGTATTTGTGCGTTTTCTGAGTATCAAAAATCATTGGAACACTGGTTTTTTTTTATATCATGTCAGTTTTCAGTTATAAAAGAAATTAACGCAACACACAACAGTGTGTTGCGTTAATTTGTTGCTAGCTGTCGCGATTGGTGTGTTTAAATTGGCAAAATATGTTTCTATTAATATGGTCTCCTTCAAGTCTTCGATGAGGATAATTCTATATGTATATGAGTTCTCAGTTATGTTTTAACTTTTCTAGTTTTGTTTTGTTTTGTCTTATATATTGCAATCCGATGCATTCGGACTGTAGTTGTATTGTCAACCGGTAATAAATTATATGGTGTTTGATGTCGCGCGTATATTTGTGTTTCTATATTCTGGCATGTATGCATGTATCTGAAGAATTTTCATATTAAATATTACAATAAAATTTAATTTCATTAATTTTTAATTTGTGGGTGGAAGCGTGAGATTTATCAAGCTAAGTGTTTGAGTCGTTCTGTGCTTATACATCTGGAAAATGTGAAAGACGAAATCATCCATAACCAATGTTAGTTTACAACATAAATAAGAACAACTAAATATCCTAGGGCATTTTAACAATGTTTGACTGCTTCTGCCGATCCAAAACCTTTTAACGAATCTAACGTATAAATTGTCCCCAAAAAGTGTATATAATTTTCTTTTATAGGAAATATTTTGGGATAGTAACGAGACTAATATCAGAGACAAAAATGAAAGTGATTCAGATATTATCGAGTCTTCTATTGAACGATGGTAATTGATAAGAAAGTTGTGTTCACTTTTATCAGTATTTTAATACCCCAAGAACGACGATATACCAAGAGAAAAACAAAACTCTACAAAAGTTTATGAATCACATACTTTATCAATTATAGTTTTACAGTAGTAATCTGACAGATCAGAAAATAATCTATTCCAATATTATTACAGTTAAGTGTACTAGTTCGCTGAGATTTAAGTTTCTCACTGAAGGACATATCATCGTACTATTTAGAGAATACAAAGGATTGACACCTCATATAATTGTCCTGAACTCCAAGAGCTTCTATCTGTGACGTTCGAAAGGAGAGGCGTGAACATTACACATATTACCTAATAATGCGTCAATGAAACATCATATGAAGACTCAGGTTTTGGTTTGTGTCTGAAAAAAAATAATTATTCAATGTAGTTAATGAGTTTGGACTCATTGGTATGTTGGGGAAAGAAGAGGAATCTGATGTTTCGGGTTTAGGTAATATTGAGAATATATCATTGCTGTGCGAAGGTAAGGAGGTGGTTGTAAGCATTCGCAATCATATTAGATAAATTATTAAAACACGTTAAATATAAAAAGAAAATAGAAATATAGAGCAATTGAAAAACTTTGCTTTCTACATTATCATGGTCAATGGGCAAATGTAACAAAGTTGGACGTATATTTTTGTGGGGAATAGCGAATATAATTGTGTTTGTGTGTAGGTAGAAGCCGATCGATACATGGGCGCGTGGCTTGGTGGTTACGGTGTTGGACTCATGATTGTAAGATTGTGGTTTCGATTCCTGGACCGGTTATGTTCTTGAGCAAAACACTTCATTTCACGTTGCTCCAGTCCACTCAGCTGGCAAAAATGAGTAATTCTGCGATGGACTGGCGTCCCGTCCAGGTGAGGAATGTATACGCCACGGAAACCGGCAAACCGTTTCCATGAGTCTGTATGGCACGAGGAAGGATCTAATCGATACATGAGACGAAGAGAGTTCGGGAAGTGGACAGGGAATACAATTGTGTTTGCACGAAGAAACCAATGGATCAACGTACTCAAGTAAAGACAAAATGAAATTTGCCGCTTGTTCTCTGACTTCTACCTACACACACAAAATCACAAAACCACAATTCAAGTACATTATTACTCCAACCCCAACCCCCACACACACATACACACATATACATTGATCATCGTCGTTTCCATCTATTGCTTTTTAATATGACAATGCAAATGCTGAATTTTTCTTTTAAATATTTAATTCTCATTTCAAATTTATTTCCATTTTTTTTTTCTTTTCAATATATTACATATTACCTCTCATGTCCCTCTCTCTCTCTCTCTCCCTCTCTCTCTTCACTCCCAGCCTGCCCTTTAATAATTTCGATACAATTTATATACCTAGTTGAAACATCTGTTTTCCCTCAGACAAAATCTCAGTCTCGAAACGTCAGGTACTTCATCTCTGCATGACATGCACACTTAACAAGATCTCCATATTAAATGTATGATTACAAAACTTTCAAAAGCTTAAATCATTAAATACATTTACTATGTTTTTGTTTATGTTACTGTCCATTATCAGTGTGATTCTTATTCCATTCACACCTACATAATTCCGTTGAAGAACATTTCACACGACTTTTTTCCTGTTACGTAGAATATTTATCGATTAGCTAGAACTGGATTAAGGCAAAATAAAAGCTGGAATCAATACTATGTAGCATACAGTATCGATTTCTCTTTCTAAGTGCAATTATTCAAGAGATAAGAATCTCAAGTCATATGACTTGTCTTCGTAAATGTGATAAAAATGTTTACTTGACAACTTTTAAATTTATATTTAATGGCAAAATGCTCGTTTAACTGTAGACACAATAACTGCTGTTTCAAAGCGTTGTTTTAGAACAAGTTTAATATAAATTCTCTTTTAAGAGATATGTTCCCTGATCCATGAGGAGTATAAATAATATTCATTACTTTTGGGAGCTTCAAATATAACCGTATGTTTTTAAAAGGGGAGGAAGGAAGTTTATTGCCCATATCTGTTTTCGAAATGATTTGAAACGGGATCTCCGTCTTCATTCATCGAATTTTTCCTTTCATTTTGTAGCTCTTCTTCATATTGAACACGAAGTTGTGATTATGTTTACAAAGTTAGAAAGGCATAAGAGACTGGATGGTAGAAGCTGTCAGAGGGAAGAGAAGTTGGAGAACGGTAATGCCACTAATGAAGAACAGCAGAGAATTGTGTGCGCATGGGTACATTGGGACCAACTGGAACATTTCGTGGAACGATCTACATTCAATTTTAGTAGGATCAGTCCGTTTTGTAATTGGTTTCACATGTGATGTGCTACCATCTCCAATGAACCATAACATATAGGGAATTGACAAATGTAAGATATGCAAGTTCTCCAAGAAGTCAAAGGTTATCTCTGGAACATAGTTGTCTTGTTGAGTAACTCCTCTCTAAACTTAAACCTAGATGCACAACCAATGCCTCAGGTAGAGCGCAAACACTACGCGCAGGACGGTGAAAATGAGGAAAACTAAGGCACCACAGTAAAAGTTATTAAGAAGACCTCTCCAATCACGTCCAGTCATCTGGTGCGACAGGTATATATTAAATTAATTTAAACGAATTCATTGTGAGTAGGTGAGCGTGTATGTCTCTATACGATGGTGTTGGACTTTATAAGGTGCTGGACTATACGAAGAATAGTTGGTCAGCGTTAGCATTTTCCAGCTCAGTGTCATTTGTGAGAAAATAACAAAGAAACACCCAACCCGCAATGTTGTGACAACACGATAAACACGACTCGATACTGAAATATATCTCCAAAAATATATTATGTGTTGAGATACAATACTAAGAACTTATACGCTACGAATATTATGGAATGAGATAAGAGCGGTGAGCTGACAGAATCGTTAGCATGCCAGGCAAAATGCTTAGCGGCATTTCGTCCGTTTCTACGTTCACATTTCAAATTCCGCCGAGGTCGACTTTACCTTTCATCCTTTCAAGAGTGATAAAATAAGTACCAGTTGAGCACTGTGGTTGCTGTAATCGACGTACCCATTTCCCCGAAATTGCTGGCTTTGTGCCAACATTTGAAATCAATACTATGGAATTGGAATAAGATATGAGATGTATATATAATCTGAATAGTGACGTTATTAACGAACAGTCATCATGTCAACATTGAGAGTGCGGTAACAGTTGGTTACATTATAGCATTTGATTGTAACAAATGAGTTCAATTGAAAACAAAGGAAAAAATTCCCAGCCTAGAAGGAATTTTATAAGAACTAAAGCCTTTGACCCAAACGTTATTTTATGAAATATACGGTAATAGATAAATGCACTTTTACAAGCATTGGTTTCGAATTTTGGGGCACAAGGCCAGCAAGTTCTAAGAAGGAGTTAAGTCGATTACATCGACTCCAGTACTCAACTGGTTCGTATTTTATCAACCACGAAATGATTAAAGGCAAAGTCAACCTCGGCGGAATTTGAACTCAGAACGTAAGAACGGACGAAATGCCGCTAAGCATCCTCCCCAGCGTGCTAACGATTTTACCAGTCAGCGCTACAAGCATTACTGTTTGCATATACCATTGTAGATACTTTCCTATTATCGCCAGCCAATTTTCTTTTGCTTACTAAAGAATTAGGAAATAAGAAATAAATGTTAAAAAAAAATCAAATGCTTAGGAGAAAAAATGATTTCACAGAAAGAAACATTCATCCAGTTTCTTGCCTTCTCCACGAGGTAATCATATATATTCCGAACGTCAACTAATACATACGGCTCACAAGTGTAATCGTTTATATACTAATCAGTTAGTTAAATATAAAACAGGCTGTCGAAAATAGGAAATTGAATATATTCTCTCAGTTCGACTGAGTTCACATTCATTCAATATTATATGGAAAATGTTCGCTCAAAATACATTGAAAGATCACAATGATGAGGGATGTGTGTGATTGGAAGTCTATAGGCAAAGAGAACTGAATGTTGTATTGATACACAGTGGAAGTCAAATTGTCTAGTATTGCATATCCTCGGAGTGAAAGAACCATTCATACGAAACATTTAAAACAGTTTTCAGCTGTAATCAGAAATATGGTTGCAAGAAATGTGATCCAACCGACTGGAAAAGATTGTTTCATAAATACAGCACAGCTGCAAACCCACCGGTGTGGTATGTGTACAATGTATGTCTTCTGATAATACTCCAGTATTATGAACAACTGGAATGCGGTGAGCAGGCATAACCATTACCACGCCGGGCAAAATGTTTTGCGGTATTTCGTCCGTTTTTACATTCTGAATTCAAATTTCGCCGTGGTCCACTTTGCCTTTCATTCTTTCGAGATCGATAAAACAAGTACCAGCTTATCAATAGGGTCGATGTAATCGACTTACCCTATCCCCACCCGAAATTGCTGACCTTGAACCAAAATTTGAAAGATAAATTATCAACAACTCGGAACGAATAAAACGTTTGTATCGCAGTGGATTGTATTACTTGTTCTGTTTTGATTATTTCTAATGTGCTAAAGGCGGCGAGCTGGAAGAATCGTTAGAACTCGAGGCAAAATGCTTAGCGACATTTAGTCCGTCTCTACGTTCTGTGTTCAAATTCCGCAGGGGTCGACTTTGCCTTTCATCCTTCCGAAATCGATAAAATAAGTACCAGTGTAACAATGAGGTCGATGTAATCGACTAAAACCCTCCTTCGAAATGGCTGGCCTTGTGCCTAAATCTGAAACCATTATTTCTAATGTGCTTCAACTCTAATTATTGTTGAAATAAATTACATCCAGAACGAAATCTATTTCCAATTTCCTTCATGTCAAAAGAGGTTAAGCTATGAGAGTCCAAATTAAACATGGACTGCACAGTCTCCTTCACCTTTAATACCCTGAAACGTTCACAGGCAGCATTCGGTTACTTCAACTATAAGTATGTTTTCAAATCAGATGAAATCATATAAAGACAAATGAGAGTTGTATGGAATTGTGAAGGTTTGGAGTTTATTTCAGATCTTACATTAAGAACATGTAGAAACATATAACTCAAAAGAGAAATCAAGTAAGGTCATACATCCTGCTAATCTCTCTATATTACAATTATCTCGATAAATACTTTGTTATAACGTCTATGAATAGATGTAGGGATTAATATAAACAGAATTTTAAAAATATGTAACTGAATACTGCAAATTATTTAAATTAATACATAGTTCTGTTGTTACACATACCCGCCGCATTAATGTTTCTGATAATGATAATAATATTAATGATGATGACAACGACGACGACGACGATGATGATTTCATTTATTTGCCACAGGGGCATCAAATGAAGACATTACACGGACAGTTTGCCATTTGTGAGAAGAAAGGGAAATGAGATAAAAAAGAAAAGTATACATAGTATACCACCGCTTGACAACCGGTGTGGGTTAGTTTACGTCCCCGTAACTTAGCGGTTCGGCATAATTCTAGTATTTGGTTTTGTAAGTGTTATGTGTTATAAATTATGGTAAGAGTATTATAATGGTAATTATTTATTTATAGTGATAATAATAATAATTTCCCAGGGTAGTTAAGCTAGTTTCATTATTCATTTCAAAAACTTATCAAGGATAAATATAATTATTATAGTGAGTTTACACTCACTTTAATATATATATATATATACACTCAAAGGGAGAGAGAGAATGAAAACATCTATACGCGTATATACACATACGGACATGAACACATACGTACATATTCATACATATACATACATGCTCTTACACATGTATATATATATATATATATATATATATATATATATATACACACAAATTAAATTAGGCGGGGGTGGGAAGACTTAAAACGAAAGTATACATAATGTAAAACTCTCTTCTTTCCTCCCGGTAAAAGTCATTCTATATAACGTTACATGTATATACATACAATTTAATTTTTTTTCGTGTAGAAGGTTGGGTGAGTGTATACGCACACACTCATATATGTATTTACATGTACAAATGTGCGCATGTACAAACGCAGACAGTCAGAAATACACACATTCACATCTATACGTTGGCGTACATTTACATAGATATACACGCTTTGCCGCAACATACACACGTAGGCACATGGACACAACATGCACGCACCGCCGCAAACAAACACACGCATGCGAATCGCGAACACATTCTCGTCGGCACATTGGCACGTGTATGTAAAAGGCAGAGTATAATAATGAATTAATATTTAATATTAACCAAAATATAATAATGAAGTGATGAATAAGATAAGAAGGCGATGAAGGAAACAAAGAAACGATAATATGACATGGGACACAGCCGCATATCATGCCGGTTGTGTTAATATACATGTACATATATACAGAACATATTGGTAGATATGTACACCGGCACACAACACATACATGCATACATACATACACATACATACATACATACATACATACATACATACATACATACATACATACATA
>JAOPUL010000002.1:10639299-10658555 GCA_027564515.1 Octopus rubescens | reverse complement strand
TCGATAAAATCGACTACTCCCCTCCCCCAAAATTTCAGGACTTCGTGCCTAGTATAGAAAGGATTATTATTATTATTGTTATTATTATTATCTATTTCAGGATATGATATTTTTTTGATACACATATTCATACAATGCCTATAGTACCTTTGTCGGTACCATCGGCATTGAGTATTGCGCAAGACACCCCACGTAATCAACCAGTGAAAGTGACATTAAGTCACGTCTTCTATCTTGAGATTTGAGGTGACACCTTGGTCAAGTGCTAACAGCTCTTGTTCCTATGCCAGGAGCCAGTCAAGTGCAAAGTCTGGTGAAATAGACGTAAGTAATTAACATGCCACCAACACTGTGACAGCAGATTTTGGTCGCATCAGTTTGCTACTTCCAAACTGTGTTGGACTTTCTACCAGTGGACCAAAGTTTCCCATTGTCTAGATAGTCTTGGAACTGATTTCCAACAGTTTTTCTATCATAAATAAAACTGTGCTGAGACATTCCCAAGAACAGCCTGAAAGCCTGAAACTGTTTAGTGGCAATAGAAACAGGATTGTGACATCTGGGAACTCCTAGTCAGGAAATGGCATAGAAGTAACAGTTGTAGGATTGCTGTCAGACATTTGAATCAAGACAGACATACATTTCAGTTGCTGATATTTCTGGGGCCTGTTCTACTCACACCGCATTGAAGGGAGACTAGAAAAGATACTTCAAGTATAGCCTGCTCCAGCTTCCCCAAATGGATATCGGCATCCAGAGTGGGGTGGAGGGAGTCGCCTTTTAGCTGATGAAACAATACAAAATAAATTTGGATATTGGAATGTTCAGACTTTTATTAACAAGCTGAAATGATGGTCCGTATTCCTCTCCAGGAAATTGAACCAGCATGGAAAACGGACATTAAAGGAGGATGATGATGATTGACATTGTGGCCCTTAGTAAAACAAGACTAACCAATGAGGTTCAGCTGAAGAAACATGGTAGTGAATATATCTTTTAGAAGGAAAATCCGTGAGAAAAATAACACTGACATGGAATAGGCTTTGCAGTTTGCAACAATCTGGTCAATAGGCTACACGCATCAATGGCATCATTGTGATATTAATGAGGGTCAACTTAAAGCTTATTGACTCTAACAGATACATGACAGTCATCAGTGCATATGCACTCACATGGTGCATGTGACACATATAAGAAGGCCAAAAAGGATTTTTACATTAACTTAGACTGTACCTTATCTAGAATATCAAAGCAAGGCATAAATCATCTTATGAGTAACTTCATTATCAAAGATGGCAAACATTCAAGGTTCTAAAATGATACACTTAGAAACGAAGGCAGGGGAAGATTTAACTAAAATAGCATTTTACTCCTAACTAAATGAGAAATACAACTAGGTAATCACTAATATACCATTCTTACAAACAGATCCAAGGATTCCTATCAGTATCAGCAATCAAAGCACTAGCTTTGACAATACCATGGTATGCATGGGTACCTCACATTCATCATAACAGGATGGACCATGGCCTAATACAAACTAATAAGGCAATTCAATTCATGCCATAATAATGTTGCTAGAAGAAATTATACCAGAAGAAAATCTACATTGAGTTTTTCTCAGACCCAGCAAAAGCAAGATGTCTTCAGCAATGTTTAGTCTGGTGGAGGATAATGAGAAGGCTAGATGTAAATTAGTGGTTTTCAAAAGTTGTCAATGCTATGTATAAGGGTACTAAAATAAAATTTCAAAATTTAATATTTTAATATTATTTGCTTCAATAGCTAACACCATTACAACCAGTTGAATCTTAAATCCCCACTGCTGCCTCCTGCCTTATCACATTAACTATTGTAAGGGCTAACATCTGAGAACTTCATTATCTTTTAAAACAACTTCTACCACCCTCTGACACCCACTCACAACTCTCTGGTTATTTAATGACCCTAGGCCACACTGATGGTCAAACATACATTGAGACTAACTGGCATTTATACATCTACTTATTCTCATTCCTTATCACTAAACCTTCCTCACTTAATTTCCCCTTTCCTTCCATACTTGTATATGATGACTATGTGAGAGTATATGTGTCTGTGTGTATATGTATGCACACAGACATGGTTGTGTCCATCTCCGTAAACAGATGTGTATGCATTTATGTATGGTGGCATACATGTGTACATCTATGGGCATATGCCTCTGCATATATGTGTATGTGTATATCTATGGGCATATGTATGTGTGTATCATCATCATCTTCCTTTAACGTCCGTTTTCCATGCTAGCATAGGTTGGACGCTTTGACCGGAGCTGACAAGCCGGGGGGCAGAGGGGCTACCCCATGTTCCAGTTTGATTTGGCTTAGTTTCTACAGCTGGATGCCCTTCCTCATGCCAACCACATTACAGTGTGTGTTGGGTGCTTTTAACATGCCACCAGCACCAGACTCTCAACACTGGTGCTTTTGCATGGCACTGACATGAGTGCTTTTTATGTGGCACCGCACAAGCGATTGGTAGACAGACGGACATATAGAGCAGGGACAAACGAGATGAGACCTATAGATCGGAGGCAGACAGTCATAAGGACCAGGAACTGTTAGACAGACAGACATGTAGACCAGGGATAGATGAGACATATAGACCGGGGGCAGGCGGATATATAGACCAGGGACAGACAGACATAGGGACCGGAGGCATGCTTGGTACAGAGTACATACACTGCCCGGTGGTCTGTGTGCAGGCGCCCGGATGCTCTTTGTAGAGCGGTGGTGGGGAAACCTCCATACAGTGAGGCAGAATGGGAACTCACATCCGAGGACACATACAGTGAGGTAGAGTGGGAACTCACTTCTGAGGACACATACAGCGAGGTAGAATGGGAACTTGCATCTGAGGACACATACAGCGAGGTAGAGTGGGAACTTGCATCTAAGGACACCTTAGATACAGCAGAGATGAAAAGACAAGCTTAGTCTCAAACACAAACCTATCCCAAAATTGAGGATCATACTTTGAATCTCTTTGGTTCCTTGTATTGCCAGAAAAGCTTCGCTCTCACGACCTGGCTGTTTCATAGCAACATGGACACCTCAATGCGGCTGCTTCTTAGCAACTGGACTCTTGATGTGGCCACTTCTTAAAACAGGACTCTTGATGCGGCCACTTCTTAGCAACAGGACTCTCTATGTGGTCACTTCTTTGCAACAGAATCTCGATGCGGCCGCTTCTTAGCAACATACAGGGGCCGCAAAAGTAGATATACAGTAAGGATTATACTAGTATTATAATAAGGGTGCTAGGATTCAATTAATACTAGAATTCATTTAATTCATTAAAATCATTATTACTATTTTTAATATTTCTATTTTCACAATTTTTTCTATAAAAAAAATAGTGGAGTGCGTGAATGCCGGGGGCAAACAGTTTGAACATTTGGGGGATTAATAAAGTTTATTATTGATATGTTTGTATAATCAATAGTAATAAAAATAATAATAATGATTTTAATTAATTAAATGAATCCTAGCACCCTATTATAATACTAGTATAATCCTTACTGTAAACTGACTTTGCAGCCCTCTGTATATTTTAAGTCTGTTACATATCCAATCAGTCTCTTTTTTTTTTTGCCAAATCACTAATGTCACGTTGGTGTAAGCAAACTAATACCAGTTGTCAAGTAGTGAGAACAAACACAAAAATGCACACACAAACATACATATAGAACAGGTTTCTGCACAGTTTTCTTCCACCAAATTCACTAACAAGGTTTTGGTTGGCTCAGGGTCATAAAAGAAAACACTTGTTTAAAATACCTTACAGTGGGATTGAACCCGAAATCACATGGTTGCAAAGTGAACTTTTTAACCACATATCCAAGCCTGCAGATATGTAAGTAGTCAAACTGAGCACTACAATTATTCTTTTATTTTTGTAAGCTTTAAAATCAGAGTAGATGTCTACCTATTGCACTGAAATTATGGAAAGAGTATTCAGGGTTATCTGCTATATTTATAATCTGAAAGTGAGCCAGTGGGCTTTTCCCTTGGGAAGCAATTTGAGGGGGAGATTTGGCTGATAATTCTAGCAGGTCAAATAACAGCATGAAAATGAACTGCATTAGTTTGTAGTTCTATACCTTGCTTCCTGATTTAGAACAAAACATTTCTGCCAAGTCTTTCACCCATAGTACCTGCTTACCACCACTTTTAGGCTTCTTTTTATGGTTTCCTTAATACATTCCTCTGAACAGGAGATCTAATACAGAAGATCTTAAAAAGCACTCAGATCTGCTTAGGTTAATTGAAATCTACTTTAGTTCTAATCTTCCATCAAAATTGCAGAAAATCTTTTACAAGTAAAAATTCAAATAAATGCAGAGAAACTTAGACAAAATGAATATATTTTGAAGTCATTACCAAAAAATTTTTTTACAAGAAAATCTACAAAGCATATATATATATATATATATATTAGCTTACAACCAGGGAAAAATTATTAAAAAAAAACAATAAACTTTTTAAATTTATAAAAAAACACAAACACACACACAGCAGCAGCCGTATGGTTTTAATGTCCATTCATTTTTATGCTTGCAAGGGTCAGACAGAAATTTCTATGGTTGGATGGCTTTTTTGTCACCACCCCTAACCTGTTTCCAAGCAAGGTAAAAATTCTCCATGGCTAGACATGTTTTCACAAACGATTAGAAAGGAGGAATACCACTTGTATGATAATGACATTTATATGCACCTATCATGCAATGTGAAGACAAGTGGACACGAACACAGACACACACACACGCATATATATATGCATACATATACATATAACTATGTATACATATACCTATGCATATGTGCTTCATTCAGTTTCCTTCAACCAAATCCACTCACAAGGTTTTAAATAAGGTTATAGTAAAGGAAACTTTTCCAATATCTAACAGCAAGCAATTTTCATTGAGAATTAACACTTATGTGTGTTTATGACGATGTGTGCATACACAACTTTGCATGCAAGATATTTTTCTATACTACATCCTCAAAACTATATATAAATTCTACTATTAACAATTCAATAGTCTTGATTACTCAATCACAAATTCTAAAAAATATTTTAAGACAAAAAAAAAAAATGATATTTAAGTCATATTTTATAAAATTGAATGCAATGACGAAAAATATGATACCTAAGAATAAATTTATGAAAACCCTACTGAATAGCATTCTGAATGGAATTATTAATCGTTTTTGAAATAAGCTAAAATAAATAATTTTATGGTTTAAATGAAGAATTTATAATATTAACAGGATGTGTGGGATTATTTCCCAAGGTACTTTCTAAAATATTGTAGCCATATATCTATCATTATTGATAGAAAATACACCCAGAAGGGAACATTTTGCAACTGGGAATCAGGTGGCATTATTTTCAGTACAAAAATTTCAACAGCTGGCTAGGATTTGTGAAGTTTACAGATGCCACTTCTAATAAAACTTGTTATGAACAAAAGAGAAACACACAAACACACAAAATTTAAAACCTTACAAAATTATTTATTTTAACCATCGTCATCATTTCAATGTCAATTTTTCCATACTTGCATAGGTTGGATGGTACTCGTTGAAGCAGATTTTGTATGGCTAGATGCACTTCCTATTCTAAACCTCACCTGCTTTCAAGTAAGGTTATATTCACACCTAGCAGGACATGTTTTCACAGAAGATTGAAAATGAAGGGTACCACTTGTATGAAGGTGATAGTTATAAGACAAGAAGCCACAAACACACACACAATATATATATGTGTGTGTGTGTGTGCGCATATATATATATATATATATATATATAGATAGATAGATAGATAGATGTATATATTATTCTTTAACAAGAGTAGTATTGACAGTGACTTCGAAGTTAGTTTCAGCTAACTAAGCCATCCTCAGATTATCAATTCTATTCTTGTAAAAGCATAATAAATTTGTACACTACAAAATTATGGAGCAACCTTTCAGATTAATAAACAATGTATATTATCATCATTTAACGTCCGTTTTCCATGCTGGCATGGGTTGGACGCTTTGACAGGAGCTGGCTAGGTGGAAGACTGCACCAGGCTTCAGTCTGTTTTGGCATGTTTTTTTACAGCTGGATGCCCTTCCACACATATATATGCCCTTCCACATATATACATGATGGGTATTCTTTCAGTTTCCTTCAACCAGATCCACTCATAAGGCTTTGGTCAACCTGGAGCTATAGCAGAAGATACTTGCTTGAGGCGCTACACGTTGGGGGCAAATTTCTTGGCCATACAGCTTTGTCTACACTTTAAAAAAAGCGTAGAATGAATAGCAGAAAACCCATCAATGGATGGTGAAGTTTAAGTATGTAGGATGAGTGGATGTCAATCAAAAGGCTTCAACTGCAGAACAGTACAACCAGTTGAAGTGTGTGCAAGATCAGCAGCAGTTGTTACCTAGTTTCAATGCTAAAATATTGGTTCTGTTTTTCGTGCCACATAAAATGCATTCAGTCCACCTAGTGCTGGTGCCACGTAAAAAGCATCCAGTCCATACTGTAAAGTGATTGACATTTGCAAGGGCATCCAGCTGTAAAAACCATGTCAAAACAGGCCTCGCCGGTGCCCCGTAAAAAGCACAGTCCACTCTGTAGGGTGGTTGGTGTTAGGAAAGGCATCCAGCTGTAAAAACTATGCCAAAACAGACAGTGAAGCCTGGTGCAGTCTTCTGTCTAGCTAGCTCCTGTCAAACTGTCCAACCCATGCAGCATGGAAATCGGACGTATGAAGATATTTTACCTAACTTGGAAACAGGTGAGAGCTGGTGACAGGCAGTGCATCCAACCCTAACAAATTCTGTCTGACTCATGCAAACTGGGAAATGTGGATATTAAAACAATGATGACGATGATAGTTTTGTACATCATTACATATGTGGTGACTCTCCCCTCATGCAACCTGGTGAAGTTTTAGTCATTCAGCAGCTATATAGTATAGCCATACACTGCCCACAAAAGTGGAACCAAAAGTTCACTCCAGAGCAGGAAATGGTGAAACTCTTTAATGTCTACTTTTGTTTCAGCTAGTTTTATTACTAGACATGCTTCAGTTGAACGAGACATTGATTTGTTGAATCTCAATTCCACAAGGTATCTGACCATGTATGTTTATTTCCTGTCTCTTATTTCTGCAACGTCTTTTCTTCATGTGTGATCTAAAAAAACAATATTTCTAGAACTTATGCATAATAATACTTCTACAATACTATTAACTCAAACCTTGGTTCTTATGAATGTTTTAACTGAAAAAGTTTCTCGTTCAAATCCTAACACATTTTTGGAAGTAAATATGTTGGTTAACCACATCAAATTCTAATACAAGTTAGGCCTGTAGATGTCAAACTTTTACTGGTACATAAAAAATAAGAGAGAACTTATATATAATGTAGTGTTGTTGTCATCGGTATCCATATTTTCTACATTGGTGGCCCTGACTTGTAATAATCAAACAGATCTTTTTTGATAACAGCTACAAAATCTTCCAAATTTATGTTCTAACTAACTATGGTGACTCAAATGGCAACAGTATTTCAATTGGCTGTAAACATAAAGCTGCCTTTTTTCTGGCCTAACAACCCAGCTATCTGGTTTATACATGAAAGCCCAATTTCCTGATTTACAAAATAATATTACAAGTTACACTTCACACTTATACTATTGGCTCTCACTTCAGCCAGAAATAGTGCAAACTTGCTACTGAGGACAGCAGATGAGCTATGAAGTATCAACTATTGTAGCAATCACAATGCAATTCATAATCCCTAACAGAGACCAATATGAACTCATATCAAAAACACAAGTGAACCAAGTAAGCTCAACACTGTTACATCATCATCATTTAACGTCCGTTTTCCAGGCTGGCATGGGTTGGATGGTTTGACAGGAGCTGGCTAGCTGAAGAGCTGCCCAGGCTCCATGTCTGTTTTGGCATGGTTGCTATAGCTGGATGCCCTTTCTAACGCCAACCACTTTACAGAGCGTACTGGGTGCTTTTACGCAACACTGGCATGGGCACTTTTACATGGCACCAGCATGGGTTCTTTTCTACATAACATCAGCACCCACGAGCCAGCAAGATTAGGATTGCTCAGCTGAAGCAGGATGCAAGGGACATGCCTATATGCAAGGATAACCATGATTTTACTTAGCTTGACGTGTCTTCTCAAGCACAGTAAATCACCAGACGTCTCTGTTCCTTGTCAATATCTTTATAGATACATCAGCTTTCACAGCTGCAGTTAATACTACAGAACTCTATAACTATTTCAGCTTGCAATTTAACTCGACTTTCACTGAAAATATGTGGTTCCAGGGAAAGTAAACTCTTATTTGTATGCATAGTAAAACACTAATACCATTTCTCAGTCACTTTCTACAGACATCCTCTGCATCTGGTATATGCACAACCCACTTACATCTGGTGTGTGCATTCCACACCTGCATCTTGTGCATGCATACATCATTCAGAACCCACTTGCATTTTGCAGATGCATGCATATGGACTCCACTTGCACCTTGTACCCATATCATGTATATCCTACTTGCACCTTTCACATACAGCAGAACCTACTTGTATTTTGCAGATGCACACATATAGACCACACATTTTGCACACACATTAGACAAACCCACTTGCATTTTGTGCATGCACACATGCAGACTCCTTTTTGCATCTTGCAGACACTTCGGACAGAACCTACTTCTTGTATACATATGCAAAAATAATTTGCATTTTGTGTGTGCACACATGCAGAACCCACCTGCATCTTGCATATCATTCAGGCCCCAACTGCATCTTGCCTATGTATACATAGGAGTTCCTCTGTTAATCTCTTCACTGACACACCATTTATAATTCTTATCCTTTGAGTATATTTGTATGATTGTTTGATTTTCATTATTGTTTTTTGTTTTGCTTTGATGCTTATTGGTTACTGCTTTCCCTAGAAATGTAGAAAGTAGTTAATGTAGAGCCATCTCATGTAATCAGATGAAGTTGTAGTAATTCACTAACTTTCACTGGTCATGTGGACCAATGACAAGGCAGAACTTCTCAGTCAAGCACTCACTGACTATATAAGCAAAACTCAAATTTCTCTCTCATTCTCTTCTCTTCTCTGCAGTCATCAACCAGAGCAAGAACACTGGTTGTTGTCTACTCTTGTTTCAGCTGGTCTTAATATAAGATATTTTCAATTGAATGAGTTATTGATTTACTGCACCTAGAAGCCACCAGGTATCTAATAAAATATGTTCATTTCCTTTCTTTTACATCAGCAACATACTCCATCCACACTATATAAACGATCTAAGAAATTTCTTTCAAGAACATAAGAATAATACTACTTCTACAATACATTTAACTCCAACATTGCTTCTTATTAATGTTGTAATTGAAAATTAGTTTTCTCTGCATAAATTACTCTCATTTAAATTTGTACATTTACAAAATCTTCAAAGCAAAAATGTACTGTTTATTCAGATTGAATTATCACACCACTTAGAACAGGGGAGGTTTACTTTCAGGTAGAATGTAAAAAATAAAAGAGCACATATATAACTTGTATAGGTAGTAATACTGAAGGTGCAATCTTAGAATATAGTTTGCAAAGAAGTTCTCTGCTATGTTATATACTTGTCATCTCACCTACTTTGGAAGTTGTTATCTATTATCTTTATGATAAAAAATAAACAACCTTAGATATGGAATGAAATTGAAAACATAATTTATCTATACTATTCTACTGTGCTGGTAAAGTTTTAATAAATCTTGATATGCTTTCCTAACATCCTTATTTTCATATTGGCGAAAAATGAGCATAGTTTGACTTAAACACAGAGTGCCAATAAACAAAGTACAGCAACCATCCCTCTGAGTTGTGATTCAAAAACAAATATCATTAATCTATATAACACACCTAATTTAAAATATGTATCAATCAGTCAATTGTCTTACATCCTCATTGTCATTTAACATCTGTTTTCCATGCTGGTATGGGTTGGATGGTTTGACAGGATCCAGTGAGCTACAGGACTGCATTGTGCTCCATGTCAGCACTGACATGGTTTCAACAGTTGGATACCCTTCCTAATGCCAACCATTTTACAGCGTGTAAGTGCTTTACATTGTGTAACCATGTGTACAATAGATTATGTTCCTGACTTGATTACATAGTTAAAGTGTTACATACATAGAGCATAGAAGAATATTACAGAATTATTGCTGAGGTCACTTACATTTATGTTTTCTAGAAACATCTGTACTTAAGTGATAGTCACCTCTAAGCATAATGGACAATTCACCTGACCTTTGTTACAAGTAGAGCACATACACAGTTGTCCTAATTATTATCTCAACAAAATACGCCCTTTTTACAGAATTTATTTGCATACTCCGTTATTTCCATATATTACTAATAATATAAAACATTATTTACAATATGCAAATTGAAACAAACTAAATATAATTATATCATAGTTGGGGAAACACTAGATATTTAAGTAGAAAGGAGGGGAAAAAAAAAGGAAATTCAATGGAAGTTGAAGAATATGAGAAATTCTGTTGGATTCATTTTGATTTAGTACCATGAAAAACGCATGACATAAACTCCTAAAGAATAATGATTTAGGAAAATAATAAAATAATTCATTTGTTTATTGTTATAAAATAAATGGAATTTTATTGATTAATAGCAATTTTTGAAAATATATAAACAGATGTTGATATCATTATTGTTATTTTTTTTTTTTTTTTGAAATTCAAAGCACAAATGCATACAGCTAATCAGGTAATATAAAGTTATCGTTAATATTTTATGAAAACATTAGTGCAGTAATAACAAAATCAAGCTTAAATATCACTTCAGTTTATGTTTTTCTTCTTAAAACAAAAACAAATAAATTCAATAATTGTAAACTACTTTAGCAACAAACTTCTTCCAATCATAATATTCTTCTAATGCGACGAAATGTGAATAAACCAAAATTTCACATCACTGAACTAACCGCTAAGAGTGATATTAGATCAAGAACAAGTTTATCGATCGAGAGATTAAAGAAAAGCAGACGATATCTGCAAGCTTTACATGGCAGCTGGACCAATAATCATTGCAGGGCATATGATATCAAATACTTTTTTTTTAAAAACCACAGCTCAACAAACACACCTTATCATTTATAGCAAGAAGCTGAAGAAGAATTATATCTGAAATCAATTAATAAAAGTTGGTTTTTCGTTTTTTGATTACTTTTACACCAATATTCTCCTTAAGACTATAGCAAGCACTTTACCAAAGCTATGAACTTTTGAAACAATATTCTCGTAAATGTTTCAAATAAACAGTTATAGCTGTGATACACATAAGTAGCAAGTTTTTGACAGATGTAGTCTATAGTGCTTGCATACAGAGTGTATGTATCTTGCTCAACATGTAGTGGAGAGAAAGTACACAAGAATGCAATACTGTTTATTCAAAGCTAGCAATGAATACACAGACATGTAATGGATCTTTAATAGATTAGCTGGTAACTGGATTTTAAATTTGTTGGTTATAGAGACATTAGCAATAAGGGCACTCATCATAAGTCAAGAACTTCTGGAACAGTAACTAGTTCTTGTTGGCATAATTAGCAGTGGTGGGAGTTTTAGAGAAAAGATAGTAAAATATAAAAAAAAGGATGGAAAATCGAAGGAGTTGGTGCTTTTACTAATTATTTCTTTTTATGGGAAGGGGGATATGACAACTAAAAGTGGTAGGCACCAGTGTATTAGTGGTACTCCATCTGATGAAAATGCCAAGTCAACAATTATTAGCTGCGAAGCTAAAATGATGAGCAAACACTGGATACAATAAACCACACACCTTTCTAAACTTTTGTCTATTACATATCTACAACAAGAATGGTGATGGTGATAGCAGTAATGAGAAAAGAGAGGGATAACATGTCTTAGCATGAGAGGGCATATCAGTAAATTGATATCTTCAATATGATTCTAAAATTTGTGAAGAAAAAAAGAAAGTCTTTTGCATTCATAACTCATCCAAATTGGCTGAAGATAACAAAAATGTTTTTCTTTTATTCTACCCTGCTTATATGGACCACTTTAGGGCTTTATCTTTGCAAGTTATGAGGCAATTATCACTAGTGCTGTTGCTATGAAAAAAAAAACCACTCACTCTACTCAGTAAAGTGGTTGGTGTTAAGCAGGGCATCCGGCCAAAGAAACCACTGGTGCATAATACAGTCCTCCTCATCAGACTGTCAAACTGTCCAGCCCATGCCAACATGGAAACCAGATATTAAATGATGGTGGTGATGATAATGATGTAAGAGTTGCTATGAAACATTTAAACAGAAGGCAATTACATTTTGGATTTAAAAAAGAAAAAAGGATTTGACTGAACCATATAATTAAAATCCATCTTCGAAATCAATTTAACAAATATGTAATGAGTAATCTCAACAGCTTGTAGGTATAATACAGATGAAATATAAATATCTCCTTTTATATCAATTTTTTTCTTTTCTCATTAACATTTCATGCGCATTATTCTATTCTAGACATTGAATTGCATAGTTCTGAAGAATAGACACAGGTGTGGGTGTGTAGTTAAAATGATTTCTTCCAGACCATGTGGTTTTGGGTTCTGTCCCACAAAGTGACACCTTGGGCAAGTGTCTACTATAGCCCTAGCCTGACCAAAGCCTTGTGAGTGGATTTAGTAAACAGAAACTGAAAGCAGCTTATCTCATATGTGGTGTGTGTGTGTGTGTGTGTGTGTGTGTGTGAGACCCTTTCTCTTGATCATATGATGGTTATAAATGAGTGTCACTATCATACAAGCGATGTTATTTGTTTTCAGTCTTCTGTGAAAAACATGTCTGGCCATATTACCTTACTTGGAAATAGGTGAGGGTTGGCAGCAGGAAGGGGTATCCAGCCATAGAAAATCTGCCTCAATGAATCTCATGTGATTCATGCAAACCCATAGAAAAGCAAACATTAAAACGGTGGTGATGATGTATAGGTTAATACTGGATAGCCTTCCCAACAGCATGCACATTGGTAACAACAAAGTGAAGTGATTTACCTGAGCTTTACTAGGATGTGGGGCTCCCTGAAATTCTATAGTCCCATAAGCATCTGTTGGTTTCACTTCAGTGTGGCGGAGCGGATGCCAACGTTCTTCTGTATAGTCAGCAGCAATTTCCCGTGTAAGGGCAACATGTCTATCTTCTTCCCGTCCACAACAACATCTGTATAAGGAGTGATGAAAACAAAAGTAAAGGCATAAATAATACTAAATTTAGTGTAATAACATACTGTCTACTGATCTGTGTTGTCATATATCAAATTAAGAAAGCATCACTTTACTGAAATTAACTGCTTTCTGGAAAACATAATCACTATGTATAAATACTTTTATATTTCAGTATATCATCATCACCATCCTTTAATGAACATTAAAGGATGATGATACACTGAAAACTTTATGTGTTTTTTTTACAAGTTTTACCAGTGATGAAGATATGGCACCAGCAAACTATCACAAGAGTAATGTGAATTGGGCCTTAAGACCTATTATTAAACCACAGCAAATATTTGTTCAGCTTTGTGCGGTAACATTTATGTGGTCATTCAACCTGCTAGAAATAGCAAGCAAATCTCCCTCAAATCATATTCTAGCATTTTTTTAAAAAACCAGTACACCATCAAGAATAAAATCCTGTCTGAAAATATGATGTCAGGTTGTCTACTTTTCAACATAGGTCTGTTGGATAAGGGCAGACCTGGGATTAAACAACAACTGGATATCTGCAGGTTTTTATGTCTTATGATGGTGAACACATTAACAACAGAGTAATGAATGCATATTACCAACAGAGTAGTGAACATATTACCAACACAATACTTTTATTTCCACACTAATATTTACTGTTTCTAAACTTTTGGAAGTCAACCCTGCCCCCAAATTTTTTTATTAATTTAAAAACATTTAATTGAAAAAAAAAATCAGAATCTTAATAAACTGAAACAACATTTAAAATTTTCAAGTGTGATAAAACATTTTACACTACTCCAACCAGTTTTTTTGTATGAAATTTCATGAGACATAAATTGTGTACAGTTAGATCTTCAATAGAAAAATGTGTGTAACAATTTAGTTCTTATGTACAATGTGTATCTTTAATTTCTAGGTTTAAAAATTTTGACAAAATGTGCTTGAATAAATAGAGTAACTTTAAAGAAGTTCTTTTTATATTATATTTCCTCTTAATTTTTCTTTGATTTCATTTTGCTTATCTTGGAAACAATAATTTAATTGTTAGTTCTCAAAAGTCTGTTCCTTTTATGATGTGGTTTTGGTTTGCTTACCGGTCAAATATATATTTTTTTTACATATAGTCATTTACATTATCCAGGGTGTTCAACTGTAATATACCAGTTTTATCTCAACATGTCTAGTTTTGAAGACACAAGATACCTCTTTGTATTCAAACGTGCATTGAAATTAAGGACATCAGTTGTGCTTTACATTTTGGTACCTTAGAAGTTAGAACCAACTCTGGGTATATATGGAGTGCTGATTTTAAAAATGGCAGTTTGGCCATAATCAGTTCAAACTAATTAAAGGTCTGCTATTTTGATACAAAAATAACAATACTAATGCCTTTAATATATTATTTTTCCACAATTGACTTCTTATGAGTTCTAAGTTATTGCCAGGTGGTTCTTTGTCCTGCATGGTACATCTCTACAGCTCTTTAAGTTGGATTTTTAATATTCATCTCACACACACACACGTTATATTACATGTTATTAAAACAACCACGTAGTCCTAAATCAGTTTATATCAGCATAAAAATTAGTAAGCACAGCATTAGAATCTATAATATTTTAATTCTAAAATAAATGCAAAATATATAAAATGTCTGTTGTATCTTGGAAGGGTTATTATGCCAATATTAAACACATCCACTGGCTCTATTTCACTTCGTTTGTTATTGACTAATAATAGAAAGTGAAATAGAAACAATACATGTGTTTATTATTGGCATAATGATTCTCCCAAGATATAACAAAATATACTTCAACACTAATTTTCATATTAAGAATCTTGTAAACAAAATATAAAAATGATATATAAAATGATCACTCATTCAATACATAAGAAGCTTCTATTATAGAACTTTCTAAAGTAAGATATATGATGACAGTCTCATTTAAGGTTAGAACTGTAATCTGCTGTCATACATATACCCCCATTTCCTTGGTACCTCCTGTTGAATGTTGAAATCTTTCTCCTTGCTCTTAGCTTAAATCCACAAACTTTTGTGGAAAGCAGTCTAATTGACTGTGAAGGTAATGAACGTTGATGCTCATGTTACAGACAAGTCTATCAAAATTGGAGAGCAGATCTTCTTTTAATTCACAATAGTTGTTTACCTTATAGTTTCCAAAAAGGTTTTTGACAATTAGAACAAACCGAGATCATACACAGGACTCAGTGTTGTCCACTGAATCTATGAAAAGGGGATCTTTTTATAAGTTCTCTAATTTGATGACAATCAAAATCCCCTGCTTTAGATTTCCCATGCCTAGACCATGAAAATTATAGTATAAGTAGCCAAAAGTATTCGCATACAATTGTTAACGTTTTGCTTAAAATATCATGCTGTTTAGATATATCTAAACAAATCTTTATTAATAATACAGTAGTATAAATCGAAAAAGAAAAAAAGTAAAAAGGGAAAAAACAGAAGAAATGTAGAGAGAAGGGGGGGGGGCAGACAGCAGGGGTGGCATGAGTCCCAGGATGGGGGTTTCAGCCACGCCCTGCGGTAATGACCGTGGTGGCGCTGCCACGGAGAATGGCCAGCAACCCACGCTGCAGTAGCCATTCCTTCTCGTGGGGCTCATTTTTCGGGCGAGCCAAAATAGATACGGTCTTTGTTCAACTTTATTCTAAGCCCTTGTGCTTAGAATAAACTGAATTAATGATAAGTAGTTGTTTTAATAACATTTAATAGCATTAATATTCATATTAATTTATGTTCCAAGCACTAGCTTAATAATGACAAAGTCGTTTTACTAAATTCTTCAAAAATAACTGAAACAAAGCAGAGAATTTCAAAAGAAATATATCGAATGGGTTAATTAGGAACTGATAGAGTAAAACTAATGCCATGTTTTGAATCAGCACTCCAAATATATGCAAGACTGGGTCTAGTTTCTAAGGTACCAAAATATGAAATGCAACTGTTATACCCAAGAACAGTTCTAACTTCTTAGATACAAAAAAGCGTTGTTATAATCAGGTACATTTTCAGTGATTATTAAAAGAATGAAAGCATGTCAAAATACAAAAAAATTAGGGGGAATGGGCAGAAACCAATGGAAGCTTAAAGTGGTGTAACCCACAAATTATTCCAAAGCAAGTAAGATGATGCAAATCAGTAAAAGTTCTCTTGCTCAGTGTTAACATTTGATAACATTTTAAAAAAAGTCTTACTTTGAGTGATCTCTGGAACTGGGAATAAATCTAATGCATTCTCGTTTACAAAAGACTCTCTCAATCCAAGCTCGCTGGCACTAAAAGAAAAGAAAAAAAAAAGACAAAATTTAAGATTTTGCTCAAAGGAAAGAAAAAAACAAACAAAATCAGCATAAAATATAAGCAGCCACCTAAAAGATATGACTTGTATCTTCCACAAAAACAATTTCATGATTAGAATCTTTTACAGTAATAATTCAAAGCTTAACATTTGAAGAAGAATAAAACCTGATATAAACTACAATATTCAAAGAATTTCAACAATAAGAATTACAAAAAAAAAAAAAAAAATAGAGAAAATGTTTGATGATATATTAAAAGATTGATGTTACCATCAATTATGGAGAGTTTCAAAGTTATTAATTAAAATCAATAAATTATATTGTTTTTTTGAAAAACAATCTATTTTATAAATCTTTAAAAATGTTATTTTAAAGGAAGACATAAAAGCAAGTGGAAAACAATACAAAACAAAAGAAATATGGATACCTAATGAAGCAGACTAAAAAGTGGATTTAACTCTAAGTAATTAAACTGTCAATTAACAATTAAAATTTAAAAAACGTTTTTGATATATTTATTAACAACAGACCTTTAAAAAAACTGCAATAAATGGTAAATGAAATTAAATAAGTTCTTGTAACTATGATTTTATATTTTGCTTTGGTTTATAAAAACAGTCATATATAAACATGATCTAGATCTGAAAATAAACACACACACACACACAAAGAAAAACAAACAAAACAATTCATTTATAGTGATCGCATAGTTAGGGCATTATATAATTTAGAATGCATCTATATCATTTCATTAAAAGCCATCAAGCAACAAAAGATCTATATTATATTAAACAAGAAAAGGCATTGCAGTTGGTGCAATGAAAGAATGATAGCATACATAGTCATTCTCAATGTGTTCTAGTAGATTCAAATGTGAATATACTAATCACAGTGAATATACTAACCAACTTCTTAAGAATGAATACGTATGTCATTGTTTTGATTTTCACTGTTCTCCATGCATGCAACAAATTATTAATAACAAGAATGTTATTCAATAAAGCTTGATGGAAGTTGAAAGGGCCTTTTTTCTTTTTTTTTGTTGAAAAACAAGCAGGTCAGGGCTCTCAACTGTTACACTCCTTGAACATAAACAGTTACAGAATTAACAAAGTATTCATATGCTGTGGGGGCTACAAATTCAATAAATACCTGCAGTGAAAATGGAATAGACTCTTAAACACAAGCCATCAACAACTGGATCTAATCATAAGGTGAACAGAGGTGAGTAGTGGATTTTATTCTCTCAATGGCCAGGTGAACTAAGATGATGCAAAATAAGGTGTCTTTCTTAGAAACACCATGAAACAACCAGTAATGAATTTGAATACATGAGTAGGTAGTCCAATATTAAAATTCAGTTGGTCACCTCTCCTGACATCTGGCATTTTACCATATGAAATTTTGTAAATATTGTCAAGAATATTAAAAAGGCAGTTGTAAGAACTGCAGGGATATACCAGGCAGAACAAAAACAAAGAATTACCTGGCGATAACTTAAAGGTAATCCATGAAAGAAGACAATTGTAGAAATCTCTGATATATAGCAAGGTTATAAGGGAAAATATTATAGGAATGCCTTTCAGTCTAAATGAGTCCATGTCAATATCATAAAAAGCAAAAGAACACCAAAAACCTCAGGCAGATACTGTTTGAATGCTAATATTGTAACTAGATTTAGAGAACCATAGAACTCTACCATATAGATAATGGTTTTTCTTCTATGGCTTAACCAAAGGGGGAAGTTATAGTAAGATCAGAGACCTAGTGCTAAAGCTTGCAACCGAGCGAACTCTACTAAAGCACCCCACCTCCCTCAAGGCCAAGTGGTTGTGTTAAACCAGGCGATACTTTAAGTCACCCACCCAAGAGTCAGTGGGACTGGGCTAACATGCAAGTCACAAAAGTTATTCCTTTATAAATCAAGACCTTTTGAGAACCTGATGAATAAAACAGATCTTTTGACTTTTAAAGTGTGTTAGCAAATTTTTTAAAAAAAATCAATTTGTGCCTTCAAAAGGCAATAAAAACGTGCCAGTGCGATGTAAAAAGCACTCGTGCCGGCGTCCTGTAAGAGGCAGTTGTGCTGACCCCACATAAAAGCATCTATCCTGGTGCCACGTAGAAAGCACCCAGCACACTCTGTAAAGTGGTTGGCGTTAGGAAGGGCATCCAGCAGTAAAAACCATGCCAAAACAGTCAAATGGAACCTGGGCAGTTCTCCAGCTGGCTGGCTCCTGTCAAAACGTCCAACTCATGCCAGCATGGAAAAAATAGATTAAATAATGATGATAATGATTATATATATATAGGGGTGCAGGTGTGGGTGTGTTTTAAGAAGCTTGGTTCCCAACCACATGATTCCAAGTTCAGTCTCACTGAGTGGAACCTTGGGCAAGTGTCTTCTACTATAGCCTTGGGCCGACCAAAGCCCTGTGAGTGGATTTGGTAGATGGAAGCTGAAAGAAGCCCGTCATGTGTGTGTGTGTGTGTGTGTGTGTGTGTGTGTGTGTGTGTGTGTGTGTATATATATATATATATATATCTGTGAC
>JAOPUL010000002.1:10550770-10565576 GCA_027564515.1 Octopus rubescens | reverse complement strand
ACGTAGAGCGAGCTTAGAAGGTCCGGTGCCGGTGACACAATAAAAACACCCAGCACACACTGTAAATGTGGTTGGCGTTAGGAAGGGCATCCAGCCGTAAAAAACCAAGCCAAATAAGACTGGAGCATGCTCCGGTCAAACCGTCCAACCCATCCTTGCATGGAAAAACAGACGTTAAAGGATGATGATGATGATGATGATATATATGGTTTATTTGGGTTTAGGTAAGTATCTAGTAGCTTGCCGGGTAAGCACATTCACTGTCTATGGCTACCTGACATCATTCTCTGTGCATCCATTGTTGTCGCAGGATCTACTTCAGGAATTCCTCAGTATTCATTAGGTACATAATGAATGAATAAGATGGAAGATGGAGTATAAGAGTCTTTATTATGCACAATAATCGTTTCGACCCATTGTGCATCAATTCTTCACTGGTGGGATGCAAGTGGTTGCTGTGCATCCCTCGATGCAAATGTGTCTCTTCAGGTGCATAACAACAGGCCATAGAGAAATGAAAAAATGTTTACTCAATAACACACTTTTTATATGTTCACCTGAAGAGGCACCTCTGCACCGAGGGATGTGCAGCAACCACTTGCATGGCATTCCACCTGTGAGGAATTGATGCATGATGAGTCGAAACAATCATCATGAATAATAATACTCTTATACTCCATCTTCCGTCTTATTCATTCATTATATGTGTGTGTGTGTGTGTGCCCACCCTTGTGTCTGTGTTTATCCCCCACCACTGCTTGACAACCGGTGTTGGTATGTTTACGTCCCCATAACTTGGTTCAGCAAAAGACATTGATAGAATAAGTACCAAGCTAAAAAAAAGTACTGGGGTCGATTCATTCGACTAAAAATTCAAGGTGGTGCTCCAGCATGGCCACAGTCTGATGACTGATAAAAGATAAAAAAGATACACACACACCCACATACACACCATCAAGATGACGCTGAATTTAAAGACCATTATTTCTAACAAACAGTTTCAGAATTACCCTTACCCAGTGACTTAGTGATTAAAAATTCAGAAACCAAGTGTTACAAATAACTTTCTGAGTTGTACTCTGCATCAAGGTTGTGTATGTATAACTGAGCATAAATTTTGCATAATGTATCTGTGTGCACAACATATGTGTGTATGTTTATGTATATGCGCACGTGTGTGTGTGTGTGTATATGGATACATCATCATCATTTAGTGTCTGTTTTCCATACTGGCATGGGTTAGACAGTTTGACTGGAAACTGGCAAGCCAGGGAGCTATGCCAGACTCCAGTCCACTTTGGCTTGGTTTCTATGGCTGGATGCCCTTCCTAACACCAACCACTCCACAAAGTGTACCGGGTGCCTTTAACGTGTCACCGGCACATGTATTTTTAACGTGTCACCGACATAATGTTTGCTTTTATGTCAATTTATATATAAAAATAACTTAACATTAGACTGAAGCATTTATCAATACTTTTTAGTACAGTACATATTCATTAATTTTCTCAAAGTTAACAGTGACTTTGAAGTTTTGACTAGCTTAACTTTGTCAATTTGATGAAAGCAAGCAAGCTGAAACTTCGAAGTTATAAAACTTTGAATTGATTATAAGAGAAATCAAATGAAGTGTACAAGAGAGAAGACTATGCGATCGGAGCTGGTATGGATAGACATATGAAGGATGACAACAGAGAAGAGTTGTTAAGAAGTGCCAAGTGATGCAAGTGGAAGGTACCCAGACAAAATGTAGACCAAGGAAGACATGGAAAGAAGTGGGAAAAGATTAATCTCAGGAATATGAACCTAACAAAAGAAACTACAAAGGGACCCACAATAAATGGCGAGACACTAGGCTGGAGAAGACTCATCCAATCAATGCAAACATAGGAAAACAGACATGATGATGATGATAATTATGATATACATGCATATTTACCTGAAGATATATAAGTAACAAAACTAGAGGCTGAAAGAGAAGAAATGATAGGTTGTGGGGTGAGTCATATAGGAGAAGAGAATGACAAAAGAGATATATGGGGAATAAACTAGCTGAAAAAAAATATATATAAATTTAAAAAATACAGAACATTCCTCTTCTGTCAAATCACTATTGATTCTTAAATGGTGAAAAATAGATAATAGCGCTAACATCATTAAGTCTACAGGGTCACAAACACTGGTTACTGATATTGGTAGCAGTTAATCAGAAAATATTCACATTTTTGACATTGAATGTACAAATGTTCACAACAGACTCTCTACATTAAAGGAAAATAAATACCTTTTTGTATTTTATGATATGATTTCTTCCTTTTTCTTGTCATTTTGATGGATTATTCCACATGTGTGTCTGTGTGTGTATACACAAACCAATATATGAGTGCTGAAACATAATCACTAAGAGGTGAAGACACTGGCACACTGACCATAAGCAGAGGAATTCCAAATATACTTAAGCTACTTTACACTTCATCTTACCTCAGTATAAATCCTGTAACTGGCTGACTGCAGGGCTTACTCCTAATTTTCAGGTTCATTAGTTACAAATAGAAACAGAATCAAACTAACATAAATATTCTATTTATGTTATAATGGGAAGATGATTTATCTATAGGTCAAAATGAAGAGTAGATAGAAAAAGGATATATAAGATGAGTAGATAAATCAAAACCCTTAGAAGACAGAAAAAAGTTGCCAGCATTCGAAATTTACCTTATTTTTATGTAAAATACTAACCCCTTGACGCTTCTAAGTTTGTTTATAAATATATATTATCACCTGTGGGATATATAACTATAACTGTATCTATATAACTGGAATATATAATTTAAAGCAGAACCCAAGGAAACCGGTGGTGGTCTGCATCAGCAAAACCTCTTTTTTGGAAAAGAGACAAAACAAAAAAGATAAAACTGACACGAGGAGTGGATCTTCTTACAACCTTTCAAACTGTGTTCTTCTTCAGGGTTTAAAAGGGAAAGAAACAACAGTGTTGTTTTGATTCCTCTACCTTTGAGAGATTGGCTGCAACTGATGGGAAAACACAAGACAACATGACCATGCATATGTAGACAAGAAATAGTAGGAGAGAGAAACTAAATGAGAAAGGAAGAAGTAAAGAGAAATCTAGAGTGAAAGTGAAGCTCATGTGGGTGAGATGGAGAGAAAATTTAAGGTGAACTGAAAGACACAACGGATTATTGTAATAACTATTATCAGGTATCTTTTTGGATAACATCATTTTAAAGCCCACTTTTCCATTCTTGTATGGGTAAGATGGAATTTATCAGGTGAATTTTTTAAAGCTGGATGCACTTCCTGTCACCAACACTTGCCTGTTTCCAAATAAGGTAATACTTCCCCATGGCCAGACATATTTTCACGGATGACTGGAAATGTTCATTCACACAGCTTGTGAATCATGAGGCTTGTTTACAACTGCCGCATGATGTCATGGCTAGGGGACACAAACATACACAGAGAGAGAGAGAGAGAGAGAGAGAGAGAGAGATGCAGGTGTGGCTATAGGCACAGGCATAGCTGTGTGGTAAGAAGCTTGCTTCCCAACCACATGGTTCCGAGTTCAGTCCCACTGTGTTGCACCTTGGGCAATTGTCTTCTACTATAGCCTCAGGCCGACCAAAGCTTTGAGTGGATTTGGTAGACGGAAACTGAAAGAAACCCGTTGTATATGTATGTATGTATGTATATATATATATATATATATACATACACACACACACACACACATGTATGTATGTGCCAGTGGCACGTTAAAGACACCTGGTACAATTTCTGGAGTGGATGGTGTTAGGAAGGGCATCCAGCCGTAGAAGCCAAGCCAAAAATAGACTGGAGTCTGGTGCAGCTCCCCGGCTTGCCAGTTTCCAGTCAAACTGTCTAACCCATTCCAGCGTTTTCGTTTGCCCGTGGTTATAGTAGAAGCCACTTGTGCAAGGTGCCATGCAGGGGGACTAAACCTGGAACCATGAGATTGGGAAGCAAACTTCTTAATCACACAGCCATGCATGAGGATTGTAACATTTCAGGCCCTTGTTCTTTGCCTGGAAGTCAAGAATATGGGTCAAGTGTTACCATCTTAGTTGCAAGCTAGATACTTTTATGAATTCAGCAGCTGAGATATATGGCATTATACACAATCTATCTACAACAATTTATGTGCAAGTATTGCAGAAATAATTGCAAATTGCCATTAATAAAAAGTTAAGTAAATTTCATTTTTGTATCTTTTGCTTTCAAAACACTGACAGAAAAATACTAAAACAATGATATATATTCCACTTCATATATCTAAACTTACCTTCCATGTTACTGGAAGCAAGTGTTTCTAACACACACAAATACACGTACATACAATTATTTAGTTAGAGTATTAAAAAAAAATTATTATAGTTATCCACATGAAGTAGTCTTACTAAAATGTCAACAACTGCAATTTTGCAACGTCCGTCTGGAACTTTAGCAAAGGTCATTCTATCTATCTATCTATCTATCTATCTAGAGAGAGAGAGATAGAGAGAGATAGAGAGAGAGAGATAGAGAGAGAGTGATAGAGAGATAGAGATAGAGAGAGAGAGAGACCACGAGTGAAAAAATAGTCTAGAAATCTTCAGATATTACGTACTTAAATATTGCTAAGTTACAGAGGTGGGGGAAATGACAGAGAATTGAGCTGAAAAATTATTTCATTAAAAATGTTTGGGTTGTTTTTAGTTTTTAGTTTTTCTATTTTAAAATTAATTTACTTGAACCTGAACAGGAATTATGTTTCATTTCCAAGAAAATGTAGTCTTTTCTCAAGTCTTTGTTAACATGGATTGTTAACAGGAAGTTATTTTAAATGCTGAAGATAATGGTCGAATTATTTTCCTTTGAGGCCATTCATTAAATATTTTAAATGCTAAATGGTTTGCTTTACCATTAAAGTACCTTGGCAACAACATTTTAATATTTAAATAATATACAGCATCATATACTGGAAGGTGAATGGGAGGCTGTGGCATTCATTTCTTTCCCAAGAGTATTAATGATAGGGTAAAGTTAAATGACTATCAGCAGGGGTCAAAACCAACATGTAAGTGTCTATAAGACATTTCAAATAGTTTTCTATATTAAAAGTGGCATAATATTGTTTATCTAAATGACCAATATTTTATCAATTAGAGAATTAGATAAACATGAAATAAATATTTGTAATTGAAAGCAATTAATAAAAGACGTGATGCTACAACTAAAACGTTGGTGTTAATTATATACCAATTTTTTTTTTACTTTTAATATCTTTGTTTTTATTTATATGTAAACAAATAAGTCTAATGTTGGAAATGACTTTCCTTATTTCTAATTATTTTAACAAATGGTAGACAGTAAATAGGTAGGTGTGTGTATGTATGTGTACACACATGTGTTTAGCTAAAAATAATTTAAACATATTTTTCGACAAAGACAGCAAGTAAATTATATAGCAAGTATTCTTTGCATCATGTTTTGAGAATTATCACAGGCTGAGTTGATAAGGTATTGCACTGTTGGCTTGAAAGTCATTCATTTCCACTGTGTCACAATTAGGCTATGACAATTAGGCTAAGACAACCCTCATTCTCTCACCTAGCTGTAAAGCAGAACTGAAAATGAAATAAGGCTATTTACAGCATCAGCAGCACTAGATAAGTTATAGTACTTTATTAGCCTGTACCACTGAGTTTAAATCTAGCTAAGAGTTACCTTTGATGGAGATGGGCATTACTAGGTTGATTTGCTTAAACACACAAAAATAGGGCTAAGTTTCCAATAATATTTCCAGCATGGTTATGGCCTATGGCTGAAACCAAAGAATAACCAACCTGGTTAATGAAACCACTATGTGTGTTTGTGTGTGTATTTCTGATACACTATACTTTAATAACATACTATTTTATTGTAAATTTAGAAGTTATAAGTTAGTATTACATGAATTTAAAAATTTAAATATTGGACATAATTATTTTTTTACAGATGTAAAACTAGGGCCATGAGTGAGGGAAAATAAATATATTTGAAAATATATATTGGGAAAACCAAATATATGTCATTATTCATTGTAATAATTAACCCACAGATGTTATGATGATTTGCAATACAGTGTGATTATGACTATATTGATCAATAAACATTTTAAATCCATGTGTTTAATAATAAAGATATATATATAAATGGAAGCAGCAGAGTATATTTGAACATAACTTTTGTTACGTTTATGTATGGTCATTTTTTTTTTGTCTAATAACCATACGCACTATATACTTGTTCTTCACTTTGCTTTTATTATTGTTCTTACTTTAGTTTTCTTTGTCTGAAATCTTTGTCACACATCCTGTGACCTCTTCAGCAACTCACCATCCCTGTGTCTCCCCCAAAGAACTCTAAAGTAAGAAACAATAATAAAACCGAAGCGAAGAAGGAGTGCTTGTGGTTATTTTGAAACAAAAAAAAAATGACCATCCCAAAATATAACAACTTATAACAATTTATCTTATATCATTACATTGGTAAACAACTTCTCACTCTAGTTTATGAAAGCAATTTTGATTTAACATTTTTTTATGTCAATCTGCCTGGTTCTACGATGCAAAGTTCCTGTTTTAACCCTTTAGCATTCTGATTACTCTTTCAAACGTAATACTTATTTCTTTGCATTGTTTTGAGATTTCTATGATGTGTTTGTTTATTTTATAATATGATGCTGTGAGAGGCCAGATTAGACTGGTTTGAACAGAAAACAGATAGAATATTTTGGTCGGATATGACCTGTTTAAATGCTTAAGGGTTAAAATGATCTAAATTAAAACCTACCATAAAAGTTTCATGTTAATTTATATTCCAAACACCAGGTTAATAATGACAGTTATTTTACTAAATTTCTCATTAGCTTCAAAATTAATTAAAACTAACACAGTGTATTTTAACAGAAACATGATAACAAAAGAGTTAAGCAAATTAAATCATGTTAATTTATGTTCCAAACACCAGTTTAATAATATTAAAGTTATCTTAATAAAATGTTCAGTCTTTTAAACAAAAGCAACATAATTTAACAAGAATATAGTAACAAAAGGAATTAAAGACTAAAAAACAATGTAACATAAAAACATACTAGTGGGGAAGATAAGCATTCTGAATAGAAAGCAGATTCAAAACACAACAAAATAGAAACATCCTACATACATCGGAGAAAAACAAAAGCCACTTCCTTCTGGAAAAGCAATGGTACAGTCAAAGTAAAACAAGAACAAAACGAGAGTACTAGTATTAATTATGACTACTATAATAAACATTACCATTCCTTCGTGCCACCAATGCTAAGTTTCTGGCCTTTAATAATACTTATTGACAATAGATTTTGTAAGTTTAAATTCTTAAAAAAAAATTATATATATATAATGTAAACAGTCAGGAAAACAAATTAAACGTAAATACAATAAGGTTGGCAGAATGACAGGTTAGCTTATTAGCTTGAATAGCGCTATAGAAATCCATATGGACCAACACCCTATAATAAGCTCATTCGTCTGACTGAGTGCTACCTAGCATTCTCAAAGTTAATAACAGCTTTACACAAACCAGCTGAATACTACAATAACTAATTTATGATAGCATACAACCCTGACAAGGGTCCCTTCAGCTTCAGGCTACTTGATTTTATGTGTATACACACATACACACATGCATATGCACAAATACATATATGAACACACACACACACACTCACATGAACACACACATATATATATATCTTTTATCTTTTACTTGTTTTAGTCAATAGACTGCGGCCATGCTGGGGCACCGTCTTGAGTTTTTAGTCGAATGAGTCAACCCCAGTACTTATTTTTTCAAGCCTGGTACTTATTCCACCGATCTCTTTTGCTGAACCACTAAGTTACGGAGACATAAACTAACCAACACCGGTTGTCAAGTAGTGGTGGTGGGGTATATATATATACCACTAATGTCAAGAATTTATAAACTTTTGAGAGAACATAGAATAATTCTTTTTGGGAAAAATGGATCTCAAAGTAGATACAGCTATAAAAAAATAGCATGTAAATATTTACATGCTACCATATAGTTTTATGTGCTTCAAGAGCCACTGTGCCTATATATATATATATCAGCATTTTAAATTAAATTCTTCATCAATAACTCTATAGTACTCTAATAGGCAAATAACCAACGTAACACACACACACACACACACACACACATACATATACTAAATAATAAACTCACAATATTACCATTATTTACCATTAAACAATTTATATATTTTTAAATTATAAAGAATTTCCAAATAAATTTATTAAAATTTGACACTGAATATTGCCTGTTAATTGAATAAATATCAGAAAGGCATCTGAAAAATATTAATGTTTACTATAATTTTGAATAATTTACTTCAGAAATGAAATAATTAACTGCCGTTTTCATTTGAAACTAAATTTTTGCAAAATATTAGATACAATTTGATTTTTGATCTTTTTGTTTGTTTTTTTTTAAAACCTAATTCACTATTTTAACATTTATTTGATTTTCTATTCCTTATTGAGTCTTACGAACAACCTAACAAAGAATATCCCATAATAATAATAATAATCTGATATCTTTGAAAACTTGAAAGGCTGAAAATGAATGGCAGATAATTAGCCCCCACTTTGCTAGTAATTTTCCAAAGTTCATCACACATAGAACAGAAAAATTATTCATAATCTTCACATTAACTGCTCTATCAGTGTCACTTTATGATAAAGAGTTTACAAAAATTAATCACAGTGATATATGATCAGGGTTCTTTTTTTGTTTCTTTCTGTTTTCTGAAAATATTCTTTAGCATCATTTGGCTTAATGCTTAAAGAATTATCACTTTAATAGAAGTTAAATTCTAATGGTCAATTTCCTTATTTCAAGAAATGGTATTTTTAAAAGATTAATTTTCCATTTTGTTTTATCACAGACATATGGTTTTGACTTCAGTACTACTGAGTGGTACCCTGGGCAAGTATGTTCTACTATAACCCCAGTGAATGGATTTAGTAGATGGAAACTGAAAGAAACCTATTGAGAGAGAGAGAGAGAGAGAGAGAGAGAAAGAGAGAAAGAGAATTTGTTTCCTCGTCTCAACATCATGTTATAGTTGTAAATGGGTGTCACTGTCATGCAAGCAGTATCTTTCATTTTCAATTTGCTGCAAAAACAGGTTTGACATGGGGGAATATTACTTTGCTTGGAAACAAGTGAAGGTTGGTGACAAAGAAGGCATCTGGATGAAGAAATTCTGCCTCCTCGATAAATACCATCTGAACCATGCAAGCATGGAAAAGTGAATATTAAAACAATGATGATAAAATTACAATACTGATAGTTATCACAGATATCTTTTTGTATCTCTATTCAAAGTTCCTGAATAACAATCTTTCTTTAATTATAAACCTCATATACTCCTACTAACTAGGTTGTACTGACATTCACAGTAATAACCACACAAAATAACTAATAATATACTCGAGAAAAAAAAAATCAATATTTTTTTTCCATTTGTAAAACCCAGAAGTAGAGACATAATTTATGTTTAAAATATAGACTGGTGTAACTTGTGTGGGTAAAATAATAATCTAAAAAGGAATACGTTTCTACAATTTAATCAGAATAATGGATGGAGAAACTCAAACTCATATTGTATAGATCAAGAGAATTCAACCATAGAACTAACTTGCTCTCACAATTCGTATAAAATACCCCCCACCCACCCTCAACAAAGTTATATTTAAATTAATGGCATACCAAATATTATTTGCTTATTCCACTGAAAATATTTTTTGGAAACAGATAATGTGGTTGATATTTCACTGTTCTCCTAAATACAATACAGTATTATTAAATTCCTAGTTATTTTAAACTAGCACATTTATAACAGAACTACTTTTTAAAATAAATTACAAATCAAACAAGTTTCCCTCTTTAATGATATTCCAATATATAATTAATAAAAACAAATATTTTAGGAAAAAAAAATTTGTTGAATCAAACATGATGCAATATCACTCTACATATATGTATTATTCAATGGGCATCAAACTTATATCATAGCGTTAATGGGATTTTGAAAATATTGTTTTAAAAATTAATGATCAACAAATTCATAATATATTACAGCAACTCTTTTGCATTATTAATGCTCTAGAGACAAGTATGAATATGACACACTTCTATTATGAAAGCAAAATTCGATGTGCATACAAAGCTTTTCATTTTACAAGATTTGCTAAGAGAACATTTTCTGTGTAAAATTGATAACAATATAGATTTTGATTCAATTTTTGAAACGTACAACTTATGACAATACTACTTCTATATGTTATCAAATGGTAAATACTCACAAATGATAAAAATAAATTGAGTATGTGTATATTATATCATCATCATCCTTTAATGTCCATTTTCCATGCTGGCATGAGTTGAATGAGCGAAGATATTATATTTATATATATATATATATATATATAAATGTGTATTTATGTGTGTGTAAAGGCAACCATTTACTTTCATGCTTAAACTGTAAACAATATGTTTACAACAAGTAGGAGGAAAAAGAAACAAGAGAAAATGACAACTTTGAATTAAAACTTAACTTTCAGATGGCCACTCACTTAATTGTCAAAGTTGTTAAACAGTGTCAAAGATTGAACTTTTATTAATAGAAACTACAGAGACAGTTTTGCTACTTAATATTCAAAATTAACCGTTGTCTACCATTTTTGTTTTTCTTTTTAAGAAAATGGCAATAAGCGAAAGAAAACTGGCAAAGAGCTTAATTACTTTGTGTGATTTCAGTTTTTGAGACATCAAATTAAGCAGATTTTTATAAAAAATATTCTTTTAAAACTTTAATTCCTTTTTATAAAACACGAAGTTGATGTAAGACTCCAGGAAAGCTGTTATTTGCGATACTACTTAGAATATTAATCAAAATTATACATCAAATATTATCATTTTTACTGATTTTGTTGCATAATGTCATACAGTGTTGATATGGTGTACATTAATTCCATATTCTGTAGGCATCATCGTTTTAACATCCACTTTTTCATGTTAACTGAAGTCAAACAGAATTTGTTGAAGCTAATTTTCCATAGCCAGATACCCATCCTTTTGCTAAACCTCACCTGTTCTCAAGTAAGTTGATATTTCACCAAGGCCAGACATGTTTTCACAGAAGATTGGAAATGAGTGACACTGCTTGTATGACAGTGGCAGTTGGTTACTACTATCATGTGATATTAAGACAAGGACTAACAGGCACACACACACCCATATATAGAGTGTTCATAAATTACCTTTACAATTTGAAAAATTCAGAAAAATAAGAATAACTCAGTAGAGTTTATTGATAAACAAATAAAAGTTTTATTAGAAATATCAGAACACTTCTACCTGGGTTCCATTGGTTGCAAAGAAGTTGATTGATAGATCTCAACTTTAATAGATACAATAAATTGTGGAAGTTGTGAAGATAATTTATGAACACCCTGTATGTATACACACACACACATTCAGTTTCCATCTACCAAATCCACTCACAAGGTTTTGATTGACCCAGGGCTATAGGGAAAGGCAGTTACCTAATGAGCCACACAGTGGGACTGAACCCAAATCCACATGGTTGGGAAGTGAGCTTAACCCTTTAGCATTCCGATTACTCTGTCAAATTTATTTATGCTTATTTATTCACATTGTTTTGAACTTATTTTGCATTAACTTGTAGCCTTGAAATTTCAATGATGTGATTGTTTATTTTTAGAATAATATTGTAGGGAAGGTGTGAGAGGTCAGATCTGGCCAGTTTGAACATAAAACAAGTAGAAAAGTTTGGCCAGATATGGCTTGTTGAAATGTTAAAGGGTTAAACATCCAGCCATACCAGCATCTATTATTTACAAATCTTCTGGCTTTCTTTCTCTGCTATCTTTGCCAGTTCTTACTTGATATTTTCAGTATGAACATAATTTAATATTAGTGAATGAATGATATATATATATATATACATCAAGTTAAGGAAAATATATGTTTTTCAAACATTTCACCTTTAGAAGGATAATATATTGTATAAAGTACGGTATGGCAGTTAGATCTTTGATCCTGTATTCTTGTAGGTCATGGTGGTGGCAAGGAAGTGTAGTTGGAGAGCAAGACTTGCTATATATTTGTATTTATCTCTAGTTGTGTTGATGCCCAGCGCAAATTAATAGTAAGTGATATGATGCTGAAATGCAATCCGAAGTTTCCTTCAATTAGCTGAAGAATGTGAATTAATTTACACTTGCAGTTTGGTAAAAATCATGCATTTGTTTATCTTAACATTTATCAACCCGAAACATTTTTCAATTTCGAAATGATTCATTCAACTCATTTCACACGACTGTATATGACTAGTTCAATTAGACTATTGATATTTCATAAATTATCGTTTATGTATCTATGACAAGATGAATCTAAAATTAAGTTGGCAGATTATAATGCATTATATTCTTTCTATTTGGTTGATACTCTTGTGTAACATTGCAGTGAGCCTTAACTCTTTTGATACCAACCCACCTGAGACTAACTCTGGTTCTATGACACAAACTTACCACTTACTACAGTCATCTGCATTAAAACTTTTCATCAAAATTTCATGCTAGTTTAACCCTTTAGCATTCAGATTATTCTATCAAATGTAATGCTTATTTATTCACATTATTTTGAGGTAATCATGCATTATCTTGTAGCTTTGAGATTTTAATGATGTGATTGTTTATTTTTCAAATGACATTGTAGGGTAGGTGTGAGGAACCAGATATGGCCAGTTGGAGCATAAAACAGGTAGAATATTTGGGCCTGATATGGTCGGTTTAAATACTAAAAGGTTAAGCTCCAAACACCAAGACTAAATTCTTCCTTTCTTTTTCAAAATTAATTGAAACATAAGGAATGTATTTCAAAATAAACAGGTCAACAAAAGATAGATCAAATGATTATGTGCGTTCCAGAGATTCCTTTCTCCAAAGATATGCCATACCTCTATCAAACTGAGGAACACACTGTGTATTCTAACATTAAATGGTTTACTGCATGGAGCACAAAGTGGTCCTGTAGGTTCTTGGGATGGGTGGTAGATAAGGTAGACTTCACTAGGAACCTACAGTTAGTGCTCCTTTGCATGTATCCCTGGTGTTGTGGCTGCAAGCACAGAATTTGGAACTTATTGATGTTACTGCCAGTTACGCACACTTTTCTGTATTTGTTAAGGCTGAGAGTGAGGGGGAGGGGGCTAGGTAGTGTTCACAACCTTGTGGTTACCATATTTCTGTTGAAATACATCACATTTGTGTCAATTAATTTAAAAAATAATGAAGAATTAATTCAAATAACTTGGTTGTCATTAAGCTGATGTTTGGAACATAAATCAACATGAAATTTTGATGGAAGGTTTTAATTTAGATCAATTTAAAATGAGAAGTTTATAAAATGGGACCAAAGTTAGTCTCAGGCAGGTTGGTATCAAACACTAACAGAGCTTAAAGACTGATAACATCACAGCTGTTAATTTGTTATTTGAAGAAGGTTGATAGACTCTTATTATTCACTCCACACAATAAAATACTGTCAGCAGGTTGTTAACAAGTGGTGTTATAAAAATTTTCTGTGGTATGAGTATGAGTATTTGAGAGCAATAAAAAAAATCTAATAAATGGGGTGAGTGGCAAATGAGCAGTATGTTGGAGCTTGCTACAGCAACAAACCTCCATATATGATCAGATGGTCTGTACATCAACCTGAGATTACGTAAAAAGTGTGCAAGTTTGTGTTCTCTGTAGAAAATAAGTTGGGATCCCTGATATAATCCATTTCAAAATCTAACATAACTGCTTTTGCACATGAGCTGCCATTTCTCCATTTTAAATAAATATACTGCATGTGGCTGATCTTCGCATGCTTCATTTTGCGTTGTTTGAACATCTTCTCCATCATAAATGTTATGGAGTCAGAGAAGGTGGTTGTAGGTAGTTCTTGATATTTTTGTCTTCTATGTGGTATGTTTATGTTGTTGAGAAATGACAGCTGGCTGTATGTGATGTTCTTTGATGTTGCTGAAGAGAAGAGAGATGATGGATGTGGCAGGCAGTATTTGGGCATATTTGTGCGGAGCCAGCTTTCTATTTGGTGGTGGTTGTTGTTTAACCCCAGGTCAGCCCTAATCAAGAGCGTTGGAGCAGTTAGGGAATAGTAGGAGGGAGTGTGTGTGTGTGTGTGTGCGCGTACGTGCGTGCATGTGTGTGTGTGTGTTTTGTATTGAGGTAGAAGAAACAGTGTATGATATTATACAATAAAACCATTAGGTAACAAAATGGATTTTGCAGTACTTCACTCAGAAAATATTACAGATTCTAGATACATTATTGTATACTACTTACACTTGGCAACCTATCACAGTTTATTAGCCAGGGTCTTAAGTTTTAGGGATTTGTTTTTAAGACACCTTTAATATTTCATTAGTGAGGTGGCTGAGTGTCTAAAAGCATGCTCTAAATTTTTTGTTAGGTCCTTTTGTTACCATATTTCTGTAGTTTTTCATTTATTTTTTTCTAATCCTTTAGTATTCAGATCACTTTGTCAAATGTAATGCTTATTTATTCACTGGCAGAATCATTAGCACGCCGGGCAAAATGCTTAGCGGCATTTAGTCCGTCTCTACGTTCTGAGTTCAAATTCC
>JAOPUL010000002.1:10471099-10483666 GCA_027564515.1 Octopus rubescens | reverse complement strand
ATATAATTTCAGAAAAAGAAGAACGAAAATGCTACTTTAAAATTAGGTACATTTAAATTTCTTTATATAGATACATTAGAAAAATATTTTTTCATGTTTCGGTTGTTTATAAACCTTATCAAAAATATGTACTTAAAAGATAAAATTATTAATGAAAAACCGTTCATAGTGTTCATAGTTTTTTCTGCCTGTGCACGTGGTAAAGTTAATTATTGTCATGAGTAGAGATTTCAGCTGCTGTCTGGTGGTTTGACAGCGTAGTGTGGTCAAAACGGTTTTTTGTGCGTCTTCTACACACGTCTCCAGGAATTAAAAACTCTTCTAGCAGCATTAGCCGGAAGTAGTAGCAGTAGTTTGAAGCAACAATCAGAATCGTAGCAGCAGCAATAGCAATAAAGTCATTTCCTCTAAGGTCTACCCTGGAGAGGGCTTATTTAATCTCCTAAATAGTAGCAGTAGCCAAAAGTAGTAGTAGCAGTTAAAATCAGTAACCAGAAACAGTAGTATTAGTTAGAAGCAGGGTTAGTTCTTCTGAGGTCTTTCCAGGAATGGGGTTGTTTAGTCTCCTATCCTCACTTCCCCCGGATAACATACATATAGTTTATGTGTTCCTAGTCCAGAGAATTTAGGCTCGGTCGATATTATCTTATGAAGTGCATTTCCTTGCTAATGCGTTTACTCTGGTTAGCATTATCTTTGAATTTATATAATGGGAAATTTGTGAAGTTGGGATAGTTATTGGATGCACATTTGTCTCTGTGTTCGCTGACAGCTATTTTCCTGTATTCCGGAATTCTAATTTGGGATTTATGTACCACCATCCTCTGTCGTAGGTTGTTTTTTTGTGTGCGTCCTCTACACACGTCTCCAGGAATTAAAAACTACACTCATCAATATGAATTACCCACAACACGTAATTGACAATAAGATCCAGCGAGCCCTTAAATGTAATACACAAGAACTTACATAACCAAGACCAAAGAAGAAAGAAAAATTAAAAACCTTGCCTTACATCTCCACACACAACCCACATAACAATGAGGCCGTCAACAGTATACTTCATAACACAGCTCTACTCAAGGGAGACCCAAAGATGAATCAGATTCTAAAAACACACACAATCATCAAAAGTAAGAGACAACCAAAATCAATGAAGAGAATTTTAAACCAGGCCAAATACAATAACCACAAAAGCGACAGTGAAAAAGAGCGGAAGGCCCAACTGTGGGATCTGTATCCACATAATAGGGGGATCAGAATACCGATCAGAACAAAGCCAAGATTTCACCATAAAAAACAACTTTATATGTGCATCGGAGAAACTGATTTACGTAATTACTTGCTCGGGATGCAAACGGCAATATATAGGACACACGCCAGAGGATGGTGGTACATAAATCCCAAATTAGAATTCCGGAATATCTGATGAGAATATCTGATGCAAAACATATGGTACAAAAACACCTGCAATACTTGGGATACGCCTGGGGTTTAAGAAGACCTATTTAAGATACATTCATACATATTAGTGATAAGAAATAAATGTCCTCAAGAAGAGAGAGAGAGAGAGAGAGAGAGAGAGAGAGAGAGATGGCCAAACAAAACAAACTCAAAGACAAAAAGACATGGTATAATAATTTACGGAAATAATATATGACACAAAAATTTACAAACAAAAGGGAATTCGTTGCATATTACTTCTTCAGCTCCCCTCCTGGGCCTCAAATGCTATTTCACATTGTTACGGGGAGGAGAGCATTGGTCCAGATGTTGCAATTAAAACCTTCATAAGAAACTAGGTAAGTAATTAAATAAGTGAAAGAAGAGTAAAAAGTGGTGAAAAAAGAAATAAATGAAAAGTACTTAAAATTAAAGGGATGTCGACGAAAAATATTCTGACCATCTCGTCCGATAGCATGTAGTTAAAGGTCCCAAAAATACTAGCAGGCACGTGATGGTGGAAATAAAGACAGGGTAACTGGGTTCGTGGAATAGAGTGACTAAGAGATACGAGAGGGACAGAATTAGAGGGAAGGGCAGATAGAAATAGAAGGGAAGGGAGTATGAAATAAGGGTAACAATAATTATTACTATTGACCAGTATACATTCTTCTCCAATTCTTCTGAACAAAACTTCTGTCTCAGCGTTCTTGAGAATATAGATAACTTGCCTAAAATCTTTAAATAAGTATGATATCCGATTAAAATGAATTATATATATATATATATATATATATAGGAGAAGTTGTTTTGGGGGTTTGACAATGTACCTGAATCTCAAGTCGCTTTTAAGTTTTTTTAAAAAAGGATTTATTCAGATGCTTAACCGGTTTCTACAATTTGTTGTTTGTCAATAGCAAAAATAAGTTATGGTTTTTACATAAGTAAGAAAAACGTGAAACATTTTTTTAAAAAATAGAACAGGCTAGAATCTCCTCAGAGAGTTCAAGAATGTTCATAATGTGAAGCATTTTTAAAAAAAGACCCAGAGTAAAATGTTTTTAGAAATTTTAGAAATTTCAGTAGGTTTAAAGTACATATCATCAATATATTTATTAAGTTTATAATGTGAAGCATTTTTTCAATGGAACAGGTTAAAATGTTTTCAGAAATTTTAGAAGTTTAAGCGGGTTTCTGATTAATGTTCATAATCAACATAATCAACATAATAATTAAGAGAGGAGAAAAAAGGGTTATTTTAACGTATCTTTTTGCTTTCTTCCTTACGAAGTTGTTTGTATCGTTTTGTATCGTTGAAGATATATGGAGAAAATGATTTTTTGGGGTTGACTTATATATACATACACATATATACATGCACATATATATATATAAATCTCTCTAGTTGGGTGTTTTTCAACCATTATAACGACCGGAGACAGAACCAACCACAATCGAGAACCTACAAAAATCCAAAGGGGGACAGATTGACCTATAACAAAAACATTAACTCGATGCACCAAGGAACCATTTTTAGGCATGATGGGCCAAAACCGGGACACTCGTTGACACGGACCAAACGTGAGATCCCAAACCCGCGCCTCTCGATGACATGAACCGAATGGGAAATTCTGAAGATTATAAACCTCTATAAAAACGTCTGTCCAGCCAACAAACCAAAATACTTTCAAAAGAACTGAAATTCACCCCAACTCCACCAAATTCGAATATAAATGAGATACATTAGGATATCCAGGAGTTCTGTAGAAAACTTCGGGTGACAAGAACTATTTGACAAAACAACTAATGATGACTATAATCCGACAAAAAGGAGGACAAACTCTGGACAAATTCTGCGACCTGGTTTCCCATTTTCCCTACAATTCACTCCCACATCGGAAATTTAAAACAAACACAACCCGAGAAGAATGGGAAATCATTTATAACCTCAAGACGGATCATAATACAGTCATAAAAGAAGCTGATAAAGCAAGCGCTGTAGCCATGATGGACTCGGAACAATGCATAAATACTACTCTAACTCTCCTTCAAGATAATAACTAATAACAAGATAACTATTTTTACATAAGTAAGAATAAAGTGAAACATTTAAAAACAAAAGAACAGGCTGGAATCTCCTCAAAGATTTCAAGAATGTGAAGATTTCAAGAATGTGAAGCATTTTTTAAAAAAGAGCCAGAGTAAAATGTTTTTAGAAATTTTAGACATTTCAGTGGGTTTAAAGTACATACTTAAAACATAACGGTTACAGCCAATCCAAAATAATGACAATGCTCACCAGCCTCATCCACCAGTTCCAACAAGATCTAACAAAAAAAGAAAGAGACTACTTAACAAGATTCAACTGCAAAACCAGCAACTTTTACGGGCTCACAAAAATACACAAGAGTGAAGCGATAACTAAAGCTTGCAACAGATCAACCTCATTAGTCATCAATATTCTACATCCAAGTGATTTCAAAATGAGACCATTTGTGGTCGGTCCATCCTGTGAGACACACAGCTTAAGTAATTTCATCGTCGTTCTCCTGAAACCTATTCTCCAACACATACCGAGCTTCATAAGAGACGACATGGGATTTCTGAATCATCTCCCGAGCAAAACAAGCACGGATTCCCTTATTGTTTCATTCGATGTAATAAACCTCTCGACCTCGATTCCGCACAAATATGGACTAGAAGCCATACAATTTTGGCTGGAAAAATTCCCAAATGACATTCCGGATCGAATTGGAAAAAGAATTTATCATTGGAGGACTAAAATTTATTCTAAAAAACAACTTCTTCAACTTCCACCAAAACACCTACAGATAAAAATCCGGGACTGCAATGGGAACGAGGGTAGCCCCTACATTTGCTAACCTGGTGATGGCTCACTTAGAAGTTCAAATATACGAACAAGCCGGACTCACATTTGGCAACAACTTCAAAAAATACCTAATCGCCAACTGGAAACGCTAGCCGGACGATTGTTTTATTCTGTGGCCACATAACCGTGATCAGCTCTTGGAATTTAAGAACTTGATTAACAACATAAACCAAAGTATTCAATTTACGATGGAATACAGTCACAAACAACTTTGTTTTCTAGATATCCTAGTCATAAAAAGGGATACGAACATTGAAACTGACATCTACTCTAAACCAATAAACTCAAAACAATATCTTCTATTCTCCTCTTGCCATCCAAAACATTCAAAAACCAATATACCTTTCAATTTAGCAAGAAGAATCTGCACGATTACATCCAACCCCGTAACCCGAGATAAACGACTCAAAGAACTCAAAGATATACTACTCGAAAGAGAATACCCTGTTAGTTTAATCGAAAATGGAATAGAACGAGCAAAACCGATAGACATCCGAGAATTACGAAAAATAAGAAAAACCCTGCAACATTCAAAACGCTATCCTATGTTTCAACACACAATCCAAGAAACAAGGAAGTATACAATATCATCCATCACAATATACCTCTTCTACTAAACGACTTACGAATGAAAAAAGCACTCGAAACACATAAGATCATCAAAAGTAAGAGACAGCCCAAATCTCTAAAAAGGTTACTCACCAGCACCAAATTTCCCACAATAAACACAACCCAGTAGTAAAAAAAATGTAGCCGCCCCAACTGCAGTACTTGCTTGAACCTCAGAGAAGGTTCAACATATGAATTTCAATTAGGTGAAATATTCACCTTGAAGAACCATTTCACCTGTGCATCAAAGAACCTAATTTATGTTATCAAATGTAATGGGCGCAGAGGTGATGACATTAATTGAAAAGAAGACCTACATACTTCTTCAGAAATATGGTAACAAAAGGGTTAATGTGTTTTAAGACAAAACTGAAGGTAAAAATCAAATATCTTGCCTCTAAGAAGAGTGTAATACATTTAATTAATTAACAGCTCATAAATGAGAAGTCTAATATTCATAACTTGGTAATTGCATATCTGAAAATCTCTTATTTAATGCAAGTTGCAGCTCTGAAGAAAAAAGAAATCTATTTGGATTTTCTGAAGATCCATGAGATCAGAATTCAATTTACAGAATTTTCAGATAACAAAATTCAGAAAGCAAATACTTTAAAAGCTAAACACAAATACTTTAAAAGCTAAACACAAATACTTTAAAAGCTAAACACAAATACCTTTACAGAAACAATATGGGAAGGAAAAAATTCTACCAACAAAAATATATATATACACACACACACACATGCATACACGCACATACACACACATATATTTAATTTTTTTAAAAAAAGACCCCCAAAAGCTCAAACATCCAAACTATTCTTTCACTGACAAGTGGAAAACAAAATACAATGAAAAAAACTTTCAAATGTGGTAAATACAAAATAAAAACAATAAATAATAAAAATAATAGTTCTTTGGTGATTAACACCAGTAAAATAACTGACAACAGGATGACAATGACAAGTTGTTACATCATCAAAGGCCTGCATTACATCACAAGACTTTATAGTTAGTTAGTGTGTAATACATCAATCATCAAATTTGACAGCTACCATGCTCCTCTTATTGTTTACTTTACCCATATACTCAATAGACTTCTTTGAAACATTTCACAACAGAATGATATGCAAAAACTAAAAATAACATACTTTCTTTTACTTATTTAAATTCAAGATTTTACAAGAAACTAATCTTTCACTCAAATGTCTCGGCAACAAAGACATTAAAAAAATTAAAAAAAAAGTTCTGTGTATCATAGCATGAACATAGTTCTAAAGATCATGCAAAAGAAACTGAATTTTAAGAGTTAAATGTTGTATGAGGAATGTTTTTATCAATCTCTTTATCAGCATGCCATGTAAATCTGTTCTAATCTGGCCCCTTCTCTCATACTTTAACCCTTCGTAAGGCCACCTCCATTAGGGTTCACAGTCTTGTATGGCAAACTCACAAATAATGGTGCCAACAAAAAAACAAAACACCCAGTACACACTATAAAGCTGTTGGCATTAGGAAAGGCATTTAGTCATAGAAACCATAACAAAGTAGACGCTGGAGCACAATACAGTCCTGCAACCTGTCAAATGATCCAACCCATGCCAGCATGGAACTTGGACGCTAAATGATGATGATGACAATGACTATTAGCAAATATCTTCCGGTATGTAACTTAATCATAAATACTATGAAGATGAATGCTTTCCAGCCATGTGACTTCAAGTTCAGTTCCATTGTGTGCGTAAGCTTATTAAACAAAATAATTCAGAGCTCATTTGGGTCTAAACAACACCTGGCAATTCCAATGCAATCAAGCATTATTAATTACGGTAAACTATCCAAATAAATTAGTGTTCAGTTACTAATTACTAACAACATTAATTTCACAAATGCATTATAGATTATCTAAATTTTAAATTCATTGTCATTTTACCAGAGATCCCAATGCATCTATAAAAGGCGTTGAGTATGCTGAGTAAATTATTTCATTGCATGACTCTTACCATTGAAGATGCTAATGTATGCTCATTAATCTGAAGCTATTCACTTCTATTGTTAATTAGTATCCTAGTTTGTCCTGGGTATCAACCTTACTACAAAGAAATATGACAGCATGTTATATGCATGAGTGCAAACTTTCTGTCGCTACCAACTTAGCACCACCCTTACTGCAACCATTTCAAAAGCAAAGTTGAACTTATTTACTTTTAGTCTATTTCATGTATAAATAATAATAATGGTTTCAAATTTTGGTATAAGGCCAGCAATTTTTCTAAGGGATAATTGTAGCCAAATATATTGACCCCAGGGTTCAACTGGTACTATACTTTATCAACTTTGAAAGGATGAAAGATAAAGTCAACCTTGACAGAATTTGAACTCAGATTGTAATGAGTTGAAAGAAATGCTACTAAGCATTTTATCCAACATGCTAATGATTGTGCTAGCTTGCCATCTTATAAGATAATAATAATAATAACAACTAGCTGGACCCATGAAAAATTCACGGAAAACATAAAAAATGTAAGCATCTGCAAATTGTGTGTTGGTGTTATGAGAAATGTTTCTATATTGTGACAGTTAAAGGCGGTGAGGTCCGGAAAACTATTTTATTTATTTACTTTTGTTTTCATAACGTAGAAAGCAATGTTTGCTTTGAACTCAGAGTAGAAACTGAAAGCTGTATGTAGTTATGTATGAATTTACATGTGTATGGAAGCAAGTGGGTGTACGTGTGTGCGCATGCCTTGTTCAGCTGTATGTATTTGTAGTTAGTCACACACGCACACAAACCCATTATCTTTCATATACACGTACACACAAATACATATGCATACATCTTTTTGGTATGTATGTGTGCGTGTGTGTGTGAGACACAGAGATTGAGTGAGATGACGCTGCCTACACATCAAAAAAACAAAAGTAAAAAAATAAAAAATGTTTACGTACATTACCGAAAGCGTGATGCACACACCAGGTACAAAAAAAGAACATTAGCGTATTAATATTATTGATAATAATAAGAAGATTTATAATTTATGGAAAGAGTTCCTGTGAGACCTTTGACAACAGGATGCTGTCCGCTCTCAGAGAATTAAACAGAGCAAGTAAGATCGAGAGATCTGAGAAGTAAAATATAATATTCATAATAATAATATAACACAAATAAACAAAAGGAATTCTATTCTGTTTGGATTGCTCTCTAATTTCATTTCGCAAAATATTTATCTTACAGCTGCTATACAGAGAATATTTTATTTTTAGAAAGTACAGCTCTTTAAAATATAATAAGGTGAAACTCAATAGCAATCAATCTATTTCTATTTTCTATTCCATCTTATACAGCGAGTGGCAGCACAAAAAAAAAAAACACCTGTATATTACACAGCCAATGGCATGGTGTTAATACAGCTAGGCAGGTAGTAATGGTGTCTTCATGTAGCTAATGTTTTACTATTTTTTTCCTTTCCATTTATCATCATGGTTTGAAACGGCACTTACTGTGTTTTGTTGCTGAAACTTTTGTCAATTTGTAAAATTAAGGAAGGTTTTCTGTTATTTTGGTGGTCTTTTGCAACACCCTGTACTAACTGATTATTTATGACTAACAACAACCTTTATTATTCCATCTTATCATCATCATCATTTAGCATCCATTTTCCATGCTGGCATGGGTTAGACAGTTTGGCTGGAGACTGACAAGCCGGGCAACAGCACCAGACTCCAGTCCATTTTGGCTTGGTTTCTTCAGCTGGATGCCCTTCCTAATACCAACCACTCCAGAGTGTACTGAGTGCCTTTAACATGTCACCAGCACAAACTATGATGACAATTTCTTTATGAACCACTGCTTAATCTAAAATGTTGTGAGTTAAAGATTAATCTCAGTGTTCAGAGAGTAGGATATATTTCTCACCTGCAGATATGAAATTCAATAGCTATTTTTTTATTTTTTTACAATGTGTAAATTCAAGTTGAATACTGTAACAAAAATCACAATACTTATTTAACACTTTAACATTCAGATTACTCTGTCAAAATATAATGCTTATATTGTTTTGAATTAATCATGAAGCTTCAAGATTTTGATGATGTGATTGTTTATTTTTAAAATGACATCATAAGGTAGATGTGAGAGGTAGGATCTGGCTGGTTTGAAAATAAAACGTGGAATATTTTGGCCGAATATGGCCTGTTTAAATGCTAGTATTAAACGTTGAATTGAAATTATTATTATTATTATTTGTGGAGGGAACCGAGGAAGACGTGGGACGAGGGGTGAAGTATGATCTTTGCCAGTGACGGTGCCGGTGACACGCGACAGGCACCCGTGCCAGTGACACGCGACAGGCACCCGTGCCAGTGACACGCGACAGGCACCCGTGCCGGTGACACGCGACAGGCACCCGTGCCGGTGACACGCGACAGGCACCCGTGCCGGTGACACACGACAGGCACCCATGCCGGTGACACGCGATAAGCAGCCGTGCCGGTGACACGCGATAAGCAGCCGTGCCGGTGACACGTGATAGGCAGCCGTGTCGGTGACATGTAATAGGCACTTGTGCTGGTGGCACATAAAGGACACCTTGTACATTGTGGAGTGGTTGGCATCAGGAAGAGCATCCACCAGTAGAAATCAAACCAAAACAGACTGGTGGAGCTCTCCAGCTTACCAGCTCCAACCAAACTGTTTTACCCATGAGTAAGACAAATGCTAAATGATGATGATCATGATTATTATTTTAAAGCAAGTTTGAGAATAACCATGGAACTGATGGGGTGGAGCTGGAGCTAAGTAGAGGCGTTAGATTATATAACGTTAGATTATATAACACTTATCATGTAGTAGCTTATTTTCATTGTTTTATCAATAGAGGTATTTGCTTTATTTGCATGACTTAATCATTGATATCCCCTTAGCATTTGGGTTATCAAAATAACAATACACTAAAAGAAATCTGTCAATATGAATTTTACACTAAATATCTATTTAACCCTTATCATTTAAACCAGCCATGTCCGGCCAAAATATTCTACCTGTTTTACATTCAAACTGGCCAGATCCAGTATCTCACACCTACCTTACAATGTCATTCTAAAAATTAACATCATCCAAATCTCAAAGCTATGAGATAAATACACGACTAATTCAAAACAGTGAATAAATAAGCATTACATTTGACAGAATAATCTAAATGCTCTAAAGGGTTAACTACAAGAAGACTAAGAGTTAACTATAAAGCATATTGGCTGAGTGAGCCTGCCATGGGTAGATTGACATTACAATAACTTAGTAATGATCCACCTTGCTAATATATGAAATCCATCCATAAACCACAACACAGCAATTTAGAAAATCAAACATGCTCTTTAATCATCAATTACTTTTAAACAATGGAGTTGCAAACAAATAACATTCGATGTCTAGCTAAGAGTAAAAGGAAAACTTCATATTAAAATGAACTGAAATATGTAAACAATTGTTCTGGTATAAATATTCAGTGATGCATGAATGCTAACAGGATATTGAAATATTATATAATTTCTTCATGGATTCTTCAGGTTTATAACAGACAATATTTTTACATTTCTATTTCATTTGTTACATGAGACAAACAAAATATCACCAACATAACTGACTAGGAATTATATCTGGGAGATCTATAGTTTCACATGACCAAATAAAACAGAACTATCAACTGAAATTTAAAGTATGGAAATAAAAACACAATAAACTGAAATTCTGCATCTAAAATCAAAATCTATTGGAAAATATTTTTTCCTTGGCAAATCAAAGCTAATAAATTTATCAGAGATAAAACTTCCTTTACAATATGGTTATTAAAAAAATTGATGCAGTATTCTGATATAATGATGAAAATTATTCTTGATATTTATTTTATTCAATCTAAAGCAAAACACAGCATTGAGTGAGTCTGACAGACAGAAAGTGAAAAAAGACTACTACTACTACTACTACATCATCATCATTTAACATCTATGTTCCATGCCGGCATAGGTTAGAAGGTTTGACAGATCCCAAGATTTCATCGTGCTCCAATGTCTGCTTCGGCATGGTTTCTACAGTTGGGTGCCTTTCTGAATGCCAACAACTTTATAACATGTAGTTTGTTTTTTTTGGGGGGGGGGGCACCAGCACTATTGAGATCACAATATATGTGTGTGTGTGTGTGTGTGTGTGTGTGTTTACACCTGCAACTGTTTGTACAAAAGTGCAGCATGCAGTGTTTCTCAGGGTTTTTTTCCTGTCAAAAAAACCATCTGGGAACTTCATGCTGTCAAAGTAGTATGGAATAAGTGATCTCATACTTGAAAGAGTTAGCATCCAGAAGACCATCCAGCTTTAAAACAATGCCTCAAATAACATATTCACCAACTCATGCAAGCATGAAAAAACGGATGTAGAACAAAGGAAATATGCAAGCTGGTCTATCCACTTTAGTCACTAATATCAGAGCATTTGTAAACAGTATTATTAGTCGATAGTTAAGGAAGGTGCACAGTTGCTGACAAAACTCCAAACAAGGTTGAGACATACAGCATATACAGGTATTCCTTTTCAGTCAACAAATATGTGTATATAAACATAATTTGCTTCAATAAACTTTGTGGGACTTGTGCAAGTATGGAAAAGTGGACATTAAAATGTTGATGACTAACAGTGGTTCGTTTCATTGCTATAATGTATTATAGAATATATCTATAGGTTTTTAGCCAACACTGTATGTTAATCATGATAATCATCACTGTCAGACTGAGCAGAATTGAGATGGCTACAATCGTACTAATTAGATTTAATGAGATTCAGCCCTCATTAATGAGGAGCTGTATATATTTGTAATATACTCGTGTATAAGAAGGATAGCTTTTCTTTCAAATATGCTATTGGAAACATGAAAGGCACATTGCACAGGCATGGCCAAGTGGTTGAAAAGCAAACTTCTCAACCACGTGGTTTCAGGTTCAGTCCTACAGTGCAGTACTTTGGGCAAGTGTCTTCTGCTAAAGCTCCAAGCCAACCAATGCCTTGTGAGTGAATTTGGTAGCCAGAAACTATGTGGGAACTTATAGTGTATATATATATATATATATATATTATATTATATATATATGCGTGGTTTTGTGATCATGTTTGTTTCCTTGCTGCTTGACAACCAGTGTGGGTTTGTTTACACCCTAGTAACTCAGCAGTTCAGCAAACAAGTATCAGACTTAAAAACAATACAGCAGTCAAATTGTTGAACTAACTCTCCAAGATGGTGTTCTAGCATGGCCACAGTCTAATAACTAAAACAAGTAACAGAGTAAATGAGCAAACAGGGAAACAGTATTTTAACTTCAGAATAATATATCAGATTACAGACGATACATTGGCTTTGTCTTTGATATATTAACCTCCAGAACATGTTCCATCATCAGACATTTCATAATTAGTGCATGACAACGACACCAATAACTTTAATTAGATAGCAAGCTGCTTTAATTGGAAATTTACATCTTAATTAGCATCATGTAGAAAACCACCCCCATCCGCAACCACCAACCTGTGTTGTAATTCCCCCGGAATCAGCTTAACATCCTTCAGAAATTTTCTCTTCTCCTTG
>JAOPUL010000002.1:10295694-10306253 GCA_027564515.1 Octopus rubescens | reverse complement strand
TATGTATGTATGTATGTGTGTGTGTGCGTGTTTGTGTGTTTGTATGTATATGAGTGTTTATATGTGTGTATTGTCAGAATGTTCATGTATTACAAATAATCATTAATAAAATACCAACAACACTAGAAGTACTAACATTAAACCGCAGCCCCATTTTGTTAATCAGCCGAATGGTCCCAAAATACAAACAATCAGTCATCACCACATAGGAAGATAAACATTGCCATAAAGGGAAACTTGATGAACCAGTCGAATATATATTCACAAAACGTCGAGTTACATACAATAAAGGAAAATGTTACCATTAAAACACACCTAAGGTTTAAATAGCAGTTCAGTTCTAGGTTGCTGTCTATTGCGAGATTATGAGAGATTTTGATGTACAGAAAAGTAGAGAAAAGTCGTTTCATTATAGAATTATTCCACAAGTAAACCGTCATGAAGATTAGCATGTTAAGTGAGATGGCAGAGCATTAAAGCATTAAGAGATGGACCATTAAGAGATGGACCAAACATTGGGTTTAGTAACAATAACCTGTAGAAAATTATTTTGCTCAAATTTAGGTAGAATGATGTGACTATGTCTTAGAGACTTAACTTCAATGCATTAACGCAGCAATAGTACGATAGATGGAAAGGGTTAGTATTCGCTCAGAATGAGGAATCCCTCCCTGAACTCTAATCGAGTCCTGGGGATTTGCAGTACTTGCCAAGCTATGCCTGTGGGTTGGCGAGGTATTTAACCCATACATGGGTATCGCAGCTAAGTCGATACCATAAACCCCAGTGGCTTCACTGGTACTTACTTTATCGATCCCGAAAGGAGGAAAGGCTAATTTCACCTCAGTGAGATTTGAACCTAGCACGTAGAACGTAACCGGGAGAAATACTGCTAAGCTTCTCTGTCGACACGCTAACGACTCTGCCAAATCACCACCTTTGTAGGGCATTAGGGTAAAGTATTAGGGTTAGTATGACTGTAGGGTATCAGTCCAGTCATACTGACCCTAGTACCCTTTTTTTCTCTTTCTAAGTCTATTTTGCCATTTTAGAAAATATTCCATTCAATTCGGTGTTTATGCTTGTCCTTACCCACGGTCATGAATGATTGTGAATAAAAGCATCCAAAAAGGAGTTCCTCCAAACGATCTCTGGAGTAACATTACTCGACAGGGTGTGTTGCTTGGAGATCAATGAGTCTCTCAAGGTCAAGTCGTTACTTCTCCACACTGGAAGGTCACAGCTTCGATTTTCTGATACTGATTTACTATAAGGAAACAAATGTTTCTGAACTCATTGCAGGGTTGTCTAACTTGTTGTACACAGTGCTGATGACAGCTAAGAAGCTAGAAATGCATTCACTGCTGCAGCAGAGAACAACTTACAATGACTGTTCGTGTTTTTTAACACCTATTGCCTAAAGTGAGAATTCTTAATGGCAAATAGCAGTAAATACAGCCTTTTTACTGGTCAAACATGTCCTAAACATATCTAAAAGTTTGTTTAAAAAGACATTGTTTTATATTAAGTTGCAATGACAATTTGACTTTCAAATTCAAATTCTCTCTCTTCAATATTTTAAAGAAAACATCCTAGTTGTTATTGTTTTTAGCCCATGTCACCTCTAATTTAACAAACCTATGATCAAAGGTATTTCATCCCGTTTTTTTTATAAGTATTTAGGACTCTGCTACCCTGATCTGCATCCAAATTAGTCTTGTGGAAACCACTTCATGGTGATGTAAGAAGAGGAAAACATTGTCACACTTACATCGACAACTTGATTGCAGACACTGGCCTGAAATGTATCCAGGACCTTGAGACAGTGATGTTGGACTGAGAGGTGTGGCAAGTGGACTTTGTTGTTGTGGCCTAGGTTGGAACCTGGCCATAATAATGAAGTAACTGATCAAATGAATAATCCAGATTCGGTTGTCTAATTTGATTTGTGCCACTCATCACCATTGGTTAGAATTCTAGCCAATTCTGAAGATATTCCAGACAGACATATGATCAAAAGCTACAACCAAACTTTTCTTCTAGAAAAGTACCCTAAGCTACATTATAGAATGTGTCCTTTTTTAAGGAGATACAATGTTTAATGGAGAATTGGCTGCTGTTTCCTGCAGCTTGAGTGATTACGTACATGCTCTTTCTAATATAGAGTTGAACCTAATATTGTGGCTAATAAATTCTTGTATCTGTGTAGTTGTATCACTCCCAGAAGTAAAGTGACATCACCAAGAGCTACATCCACAAAGGTTGCTTTGACCAAATTGATCAGCAAATCAATTATCTACTTATCAGATCAGTTACCTGCCCAATCATTTTCTTTTTATCTCTAGTTGGTGAGCCTTCACATAACTTTTGGTAGAGTGATTAGTAATAGGAAGAGTATTTAGCTGTAAAAACTACTTCACATTCATTCATTCTATCTATACTATAGGGAAGTGTTTAACAGTTTTACTCTTAACAGCCTTATTGTATTCTATACATTGTCTTCATTTTTAACATCCACTTTTCCATGCTTGCATGGATCACAGAATATGTTTGGACAAATTTTCTACAACCAGTTGCCCTTCCTGTCACCAAGCCTCACCTGTTTCCAACCAGAGTATATTTTTTCATGGCCAGACCTGTTTTTCAGTAAGATTGAAACAAACATCACTGCCTATATGATGGTGACACTGGTTAATAACCATCATGTGATGACAAGACGAGGTACACACATGCAAGTTTCTTGTAGTTTCCAGCTATCAGATTCACTCGCAAGCCTTTGGTTAGCCAAGAGCTATTTTAGAAGTTCCCCCCCCCCCTCGCCTACAAATGTCATTCGTCTCTGGTCTATATATACCCTGATCCCTATGCCAGTCTGTCCCCCCCCCCTGGCCTATATGCCGTGTATCCTGGCCCTGGTCTGCAGTAGCATTGAGAGTCCAGTGCCGGTGACACGTTAAAAGCACCCAGCACACACTGTAATGTGGTTGGTGTTAGGAAGAGCATCCAGCCGTAGAAACCATGCCAAATCAGACTGGAACAGGTGCAGCCCACCCAGGCTTGCCAGCTCCGGTCACTGTCCAACCCATGCCAGCATGGAAAACGGATGTTAAAGGATGATGATGATGTTCCAAACACCAGATTAATAACAAAAGTTATTTGATTAAATTCATTATTTAAAAATTTAAATTTAAATCAAAGGCAATGTATTTCAACAGAAATATGCTAACAAAATTATTCAGGTATCTCATTCAGAAATGGTATCTGTGAGAGCCCAGTGCTTTGAAATTTTTCTTAACTGCTTTAATTGTTTTGATACTAACTTGCCTGAGACCACCCCTGGTTCTAGGATACAAACTTTTCGTTTTTAAGTGATCTAAATTATAACCTTCCATCAAAATTTCATGTAAATTTATGTACCAAACACCAGCTTAAGTTATTATACTAAATTTGTCATTATTTTCAAAACTAATTGAAACAAAGTAGTGTGTTTCAACAGAAATATGGTAACAAAAGAATTCTTTTCATACCAATCTGTCTGAAACAGCCATGGTTCTTTGATACAAACTTCTTTTTTAAGTGATCTAAATTAAACTCGTCTATTAAAATTTCAAAGTTTATTTATGTTTCAAACATCAGATAAACGACAAAGTTAGTGTAATAAATTCTTCATTATTTTCAAAATTAATTGAAACCAAAAGCAGTGTATTTCAACCGGCATATGGTAGCAAAAGGGTTTGTGTGTCTCTTTCAGAAATGATATCTTTGGGAGCCCAATGGTTTGAAATTTCTTCTAACTACTTTAGTCTTTTTGATATCAATTGTCCTGAGATCACCCCTAATTCTTTGATATAAATTTCCTGTTTTAAAGTGATCTAAATTAAAACTTTCCATCAAAATTTTAATGTTTATTTGTTACAAATATCACATCAATGACAAAGTTATTTTACTAAATTTTTCATTGTTTTCAAAATAAAATGAAACAAAGGCAGTAATGTATTTCAACAGAAATGTGTTGACAAAAGGGTTAAGATACTTGAGGGTGTCCTTTAAAGCTCAGATATCAAATAACAAAACAGATTTTAAACTGAGTCAACTTTTGTCAGGCAGGAAAAGTATTATATCAATGATGATGATGATGATGATGATGATGATGATGATGATGGTGGTGGTGGTGGTGGTGGTGGTGGTGGTGGTCGTCGTCGTCGTCGTCGTCGTCGTCGTCATCGTCATCATCATCATCATCATAGATAAATGTGAAAATAGAAATAACCAATAACTTAAATATGATTATATGTGATGGTAATAATCAATTAAGGAATAATCAAAATTATATTGAAATATATATCTACATAATATTTTGATTTATCCTCGTGGAAATGTTTATTAAACAAGAGATCAAGAAATATAAGATCATAGGAAGATAAAAACACAGGCTTAGTTAATCTTAAAATATTTTGAGGAATACAAAATAACGTAAACATGATATTATTTATTATAGACTTAAAATATTTACCGATCAACAGAGCAGATCCCAAAGAAATGGAGCTAACCAATGCTAACAGAGGAAAAATAGTTATATAGGGGTGAAAGAATGTTTCAAGATTAAGTTTTCTATAATATAAGGAAGATTCTTCTAGATTTCTTTACTACATAGATGCAGATATGGCTGTACAGTTAAGGAGTTTGCCTCCCGACCACATGGTTTTGGGTTCAGTTTCATTGCAAGGTGCTTTAGGTAAGTGTCTTCAACTATAACCCAGGGCCAACCTAGGTCTTGAGTGAATCTGGGAAGCAGAAACTGAAAGAAGCCCATTATATGTGTGTGTGTGTGTGTGTGTGTGTGTGCGTGCGCGCGTGCATGAGTATGTGTATGTAGCCTTGTCTTGCCATTGTGCAATAACTGTAAACAAGTGTGAGGGAAAAAACACCTTTCTTGGACACAGGAGAGGGTCAGTCACAGGAGGGGCATTCAGCTGTAGAAAATCTGTCTCAACGAATTCCATCTAACTCATGCAAGCATGGAAAAGTGGATGTTACGATGATGATGATGACGACGACGGCGGCAGCGACGACGATGATGATGGTGGTGGTAGTGGTGGTGATGATGATGATGATGATGATGATGATGGTCCACTATGCCTTATTTAAGAACACCATAAATACTGCACTAACCTGTGAAGTAATCTTGTATACAGTTACACTGACCTATGAAACCAACTATCATATACACACGCCAGATGTTTAACTAGCTCTTATACATCAATTCTAAACAGTGGATCTATCTTGTTATACACCCACTATTAACTATTGAGACAAGTCTTATAAATTTGCTTTATATTGTGAAGATATTTCTTGTGTCATTTATTAAAAATATGTCAAAATTTATATATTATTATTATTATTGGTTCAAGAAATACCGAGATATTTCTTGAACCAATAATATCTCTAAGACTGAATAAGAAAATAAAATGTTTGAGAAAAAATTATCATGTCTAAGAGATTTATCTCTAATAGCAAAGTAGGAAGACGAAAAAGTAGTTATCTTTAATGTCTTTTTAAATCTCTTTGAAAAGCTTCAATGAAACAAAATATTACAGCTAGAGCTGTTTCATATTTTGTATACATATTATGAATAAGTATACACACCAGTATTTTAATCTAAAACTACTTCAAGATTGTATATTAATTAAATTCTAGCCTGACTAGCTTTTGTATAAATCAGTAAATGTTTTGTTTACTATACCAGAAATGCATTTTTCAGTTTAGATCAGAATATCCAGAGTAGGATTGAGGAGACCAAATCAGGTTGAAATATTATGTCTGGCAACACAGCAATGTTCTGAGCAAAGCATGGTGCTTTTTAATATAGAATTCTCTTTGAGATGTTTCTCTGAGACAAATTATTAGCTAGTGCCGTTCCATGTGTATATATAAATATGTATACACACTGGTATTTCAGTTTCTGTATATTTATATATCAAAAGAACAGCTAACATCTGAGTTGACAGATAAATAAAGAATATTTAGCAATAAAAGCCTATTGCTCCTGCAAAATATCCTAAATTTCAAAAATCCATTTAAACCATATTAATATGGAGCTAAATACATTTAATATTAAACGGAAAACATATTACTCAAAAACTATGTACTTAATACCATGGGGTCATGCACTTATCAGCACATTCTGACATATTACCAGAATACTCAACATTTTTCATGAAATGTGAATTCAATTATTTCTCCTATGGTCTTGTTTCTCTCTTAATTTGAACTTCATAAATTTGGAAATATCCTGTTAATTTTTGTTTTATTTTTATTAAATATGTGACAAAATATGATACCATTTCTCTATTATAAGATTACATTTTATTTATTTATTTTTCTTTATGTTATAATTATGTTATAATTATACGTTAAATAGAAACAGTAATAGAAAGGAAGTAAAATAAAATTTAAAATGTCAATAAAAATGATATAATTTTATTAACAAATGATTTGCTAACGAATAACAAAAAAAAAGGTTAAACAGTTTTTAAATGTTAAACAGAATTGATGAAGAAATAATAATGTAATCTGCCTGTGTTAGAAGAATGAAATACAGGAAAAGAACTTAGATTTTCATTAAAATTCATTAATAATTCATTTTGGATTTGACATTTTGCTTATGACAGCTTGAAGTCAAGAACTGTTGTATCCCATATAAAAAAAAAAAATCTATTAACCTTGAAAACAGGAATGACAAAAAAGAAATGGTTTATTTCATATAACAGGAAGGAACATAGAAAGAAAGAGTTGTGTATAAACATAAAAATATAACCAAAGATCCTGCTTTTAAAGATTTTCATTTAACCTGTAGCATACTGAAGAAAAATTTATATTGCCATGAGTTTGCTCCCCTCAAGGGACAAAACACTATGGCAATATAAGGCACCTAAGCGTGCAGAAGATTAACTGGAAATAGAACCAAAATTCATTGGTTCTTTTCTAGCTTAGCTCCACAAGCAATATGTAAAATCCATCTTCAATTATGCCAGCCCTCTTTGATATATATCCCCATCACCCATTTTTAACCAATTATAATGAATCTAAAAACATAGTAATAAAATAATGTAAGTTATTATCCTTCATAGCATAACAACTCTCCTGTCTACAGATCTCTTGTCTATATAATTTGTCTAAAATAATTCTTTTGAAGTGGTGAAGCAAGATCTTCAGATGTTGAGTCTCATGGAGGCAATGACAAGTGATCGAGACCTTTGGCGATTTGCTGTGCTTGAGAAGACACATCAAGCCAAGTGAAATTGTAGTCATGGCCAGTGCCGGTGACACGTAAAAAGGCGCCTGTGCTGGTGGCATGTAAAAGGCACCCGTGCCAGTGACACATGAAAGGCACCCACTACACTCTTGGAGTGGTTGGCATTAGGTAGGGCATCCAGCCATAGAAATCAAGCCAAACCAGACTGGAGCCTGGTACAGCTCTCCAGCTTACCAGTGAGTCAAACCATCTAACCCATGCCAGCATGGAAAATGGATGCAAAAGAAAATAATTCTTTATAGTAATTGTTTCAAATTTTTGCACAAGGCCAGCAATTTTAAGGGAGGTGATAATAAGTCAATTACGTCGGCCCTGGTGCTCAAATGGTACTTATTTTTTCAACTCCAAAAGGATGAAAGACAAAGTCAACCTCAGTGGTATTTGAACTCAGAATATAAAGAGCTGGAAGAAATGCTGTTAAACATTTTGCCCAATGCTCTAACAATACTACCAACTTGCTAACTTTGTAAGAATAATAGAATAATCCTTTCTACTATAGGCACAAGGCCTGAAATTTTGGGGGAAGTGTACAGTCGATCATATTGACCCCAATACTCAACTGTTACTTATTCTATTGACCCCAAAAGGATGAAAAGCAAAGTCAACCTCAGCAGAATTTGAACTTAGAGCATAAAGGCGGATTAAATGCTACTAAGGATTTTGTCCAGCTTAGTAATAAACCTCCCAGCTTACTGCCTTAAATAATAATAATAATAATAATAATAATAATCCTTTTTGTACAGGGCACAAAGGCCCGAACTTTTGGGGGAGGGGAGTAGTCGATTTTATCGACCCCGGAAGGATGAAAGGCAAAGTCGACCCCAGCGGCATTTGAACTCAGAACGTAAAGTCAGTGCACTACAACTCATCAGAAAAAGTAATCACAACTATGAACAGTACATAGAATATATGCACAGAAAGTGAACAGTGAATAAAACGCGTCGGGGTGGAGAACATCAGGTGTACTGTTGGCGAATTTCAGGAAGCGTGGAAGTTTTGAAGGATGTAATGTCTCGATAGCTAACAAATGATGTGAGTAGTTTATTCCAGGCTTCAGCAATTCTGAGCATGAAAGAATGACTCCGAAAGTCATGGATGCTGTGTTGTTTTTCAATTTTGTAAGCATGTCCACAAGTGTTAGACATATGGAATTCAAAAAGGTGCCCAAGGTTGTTGTTGGAAAGCTGATGGATAATCTAGTGGGTATCTACCAAGTCAGTTGCCAGATGTTGGATCTTTAATGTGTCTATGCCCAGGGAAGCAAGACATTCAGAGTATGGTAGATGCATGACAGTGGGTATTCATCTGGTTGCATGTTTCTGAACAATTTCCAGGAGATTGATATGTTCCAAGCTTTCTATGAAAGAGACTGAGCCCAGTAAAAATGACTCTTTTACTAATCTTGACTAATACCCATTACACTGGATACCCATCTCATGCCAGTTGAACATATTAGATCCATCCACCAGTATGTGTTGACACACTGTAGACTGCTTCAATTTCCAAAGTGACCAAGATGAATCAACATCTAATTAGAACCCATTGTTTTTGACACTAGTGTAGCATCATTGTCAAACCAGCCAGCAAGAGCACAACTGTTATGCTGTGGCAGAGTGGCTTCTAAAAAGTCAAACTACTTTGGGTTACTTAGTGACAACAACTCAGTACACCAACTCATCTTATCCACTCTCTTGTACTAACAACCTTTGAGTCCACATGTCACTGACCTCCAACATCTACTGCTTTCTCAAGATCAATAAAACCAACCAACATCTCTAATCCCACTCACCATTTCTATCAGCAACAGTCCTATTGAACTCATTTCAATATACTTCAATATACCAAGTTTTGTCATCCTCTATAGCAGTCTTTCCATCCCACATCCAAGACACCAACCATACCTTCTGCCTCTTCAACTTCTCTTTCCTCCATGTTCCCTCCAAGCCATGTTCAGTCCCTGTTTAACTTCTACACTCATCACCCACAATAATTCTTTCCGAGCCATTATATCATACTCAAACCCAGGACCCCTACACTTCTCTGTCTCACTGAACTCATCCTCATCCTTAAATGCTATCACCAACCCTCACCTGTTTCCAAGCAAGGTAATATTTCCCTATGGCCAGACATATTTTTTACAAAAGACTGGAAACAAACAACATGCTCATTTACAACCATCATGTAATATCAAGACAAGGTCTTCACACACACATATACAACAGGCTTCTTTCAGTTTCCATCTACCAAATCCACTCACAAGGTTTTGGTTGGCATGGGGCTATAGTAGAAAACACTTGCCTAAGGTGCTTCACATTGTGACTGAACTCAAGACCACATGTTTTTGAAGCAAGCTTCTTAACCACATGTCATGCCAGCACCTACATATAACAAACAAAAATGTTATTAAACAAAAGGTTTTTATTAGATCAAGTTTGTGAGTTTGATTGAAATGACAATCTAATGAAATCAACATCAATGTCAACAGATTTCTTTTTATGGCATTTGAATGTGTTTTCAATGTTGAAACGAAGTTGAGCAACAATTTCAAGGTTTACTTGCCACTCAGCAGCTTTTTTCTTGATGAACTGCAAATAAACAGATGAGATATAATGATTTGGTTTAGATAATTTACAAAGGAAGATATGTATAAGAGTGTGTATGTGTGTGAGTGACTGAGAGAGAGAGAGAGAGAGAGGGAGAGAAGGAGAGAGGAAGGAGGGGGAGAAGAAATATAGAAAAGTTGTTAGATAACACTGGTGCAAAACACAAAATAATTTCAAAGAGGTAGAACATGAATGCAATGTGGTGGCTAGTCATCAACTCAGGTCATACTTACATAATATACAAACACATGAATACACAAACAAACACACAGACAGACACACACACACACATATATATATATATATAGAGAGAGAGTGTTTGAAGTGGAGTACAGATATTGTATATTAAGAAAAAGGATAATTTTGGATAATTTTTTATTAGCGCTTTCGTTCGTTTAACTGAACTCTTCAAGAAAATAAATCCAAGATAATCAGCGCTGGGCTGGAACTAGTAAAAGATAAAAGATACATAATATATATATATATATATATCTACATACATAATATATAAACATACACATATACAAATATACATATATCATTATCATTTAACGTCTGTTTTCCATGCTGGCATGGGTTAGACGGTTTGACTGGAAGCTGGGGAGCTGTACCAGACTCCAGTCTATTTTTGGCTTGGTTTC
>JAOPUL010000002.1:10126346-10141316 GCA_027564515.1 Octopus rubescens | reverse complement strand
AGACACTTGCCCAAGATGCCACGCAGTGGGATTGAACCCAGAACCATGTGGTTGGGAAGCAAGCTTCTTACCACATAGCCACGCCGCGCCTATGTAGCTAATGTTTTACTGTGTGTATGTGTGTCCCACTTACTATAATGATTTGGATTGGTGCACACTGTGTGTTTGCTGTTGTAATGTTTATCAGGCATTGTAAATCTGGAGGAGTTTTTTTTTTTCCAACACCCTGTATAATAGTCACTTTTGATCTTACATTTGAAGGATGAAAGAGCCTATTTTACTTAAGTTAATGTTCACACATTTAATGCAAGGAATTTATCAAAAATATTCCAGTCCTATTAGTGAATTAGAGCCTTCACTGTATCAATACTAATCAATAACAAAAGGTGTATCAATGTACTGTATATGACATTGAAAATCTCAAACTAGTGAGATCAATGCAGTTAATGTTTAGTGTAAAGCTCTAGTGATATAGTAGTATATGGTAAGTTTTTTTACATGCCTATATGCATGTTTGAAGCATATAGCTGTTATTTCATCATAAATAAACCAATAAATCGAAATCAGTTAGATTGGCTGGCATAGGGAAATACAGTTGTTTTGAGAATATATGATTCCTAAATGCCACTGTTCATTTTTCATTTACTGTTAATACTTTTGTTTTATGCTAGAAATTCTTCAACAGAATAGTGATTAATTTTGGAGTACAGATTCTTTGCTGACCCACGACCAATTCAGCTGTTGGAATACAATGATACATTTGAACAGATCCTCTTTCTGTAATGCTTGCACAGCTTAACAGCCTATATGAAACTCATACCAGGGACACACTGTAATTTAGGTAACAATATAATAAAATGTCAAGCTTGTAGACCAGCATCTGACTGACAAGCAATCACAACACTGTGAGAGACTAATGAAAAAGTATCAATGTTCAAGTCAAAACATGATACAGGAATTCAATATCACACAGACTATTCAATTAACATTAGCACAAAGTCCAATATTTTAGCACCTCATGTTAATTAGTTTTGATTCCTTAACCAAATTGATTCATCATTTGAAGTAGCATATCTAGAAGCAGTACCTATTCCATTTCTTTCTTTTTTTTTTTGAGCAAGAAATTTTAATTTTACATTTCTAAGATTATATGTTTATTCTTAAAATAAATTTTTGAAGGAACCAATGTTGCTGCATAACTCAAGGGCATCTCTGCTCAAGCTGACCTATGACACTCAGGCAGCCAACCAAATGACTAGGCACAACCTACATATATGTTGTCCAAGATGTATGATACCTCTACCCTAGTTGAGGATCAGAACTTGCACTCCAGTATACCATGTTTCAGTATGGACACTGAGCCTCTTCATGGTGGTTCAATTTGCTACAACTAGCAGTTAAATCTCTTTCAAATTTAACTCTACCTTTTTCAAAAAGTGTAGCACTACAAGGCTTTTGGATTCAAAATAGTCATATATTTACAAAACGTTTATCAATGCTAATCAATAAGAAAAGGTGTATCAATATACAAGAGGCAGTTTCCAATATATTGTATACAACATATTGGAAATCTCAAACTAGTGAGATCAATGCAGTTTATGCTTAGTGTAAAGCTCTAGTGATGTAGTAGTATATGGTAAGTTTTTTTTACATGCCTTAATTGTGAAGGAAAGGCAGTACCTATGGCCTCTGCTGGCCCTCTAAAAGCAGCTTCAAGACCCACAGTTAGACAACTGCAGGAAAAACATGAACAGTTACTGATCAGAGATGATGTATTTTCTGACCCTGAAAAGGAAAACTAGCGTTTGGGTTTCAGATTTAGCTATATTATGTATGTGAATTTAGCCAAAAAGCTCAGAGATCATTTATAGAACCTTTGAGGGTTTTAGTTGTATGTTGTCCAAGACTAGAAAAATTTTTCTTTGTGCTATTGAAAGATACTAGATTTATCATGAATAAAATGGATGATGTTTTTGAAGTCTCAGTCAATTGAGGGTATGTAGGTTTAGAAAAAGGTGTCTAGATTACATGTGGCTTACACTTGTCTGCAGAAGGTTGAGGAGGAGTGAATGGGCAGTGGTATCATCTACATAGGAGTCAGTGTTGATAAAGGTGACAACAATCAGGTCATTATTATATAGGAGGAAGAGTGCGAGACACATAAGCAAATCTTGTGGGTACACCAGAGTTCATAGAATGTGGGTCAGAGAGAACCTCATCAGTACACACTGCAAATGGTGTGATCTGGCAAGAAGCTTTCAATTCAAATGACAAGATGTGATGAAAATTGGCACTTCACATCCCTGGTATACTCAAAGGCTTTAGTGATTTCAAGTGCAATGACATAACATTCAATGAACTTCTCAAGGACAAGAGACCATTAATGTATGATAAAAATCTGGATCTACACCGCCATACTGATAATACTAAGGAGGGGGAGATGTTGGAAGTGAATGCTAATGTGTTTCCATCATCACTGAGATGTTGGGAAGGAGCAAGATAGGTTGATAGTTGACAGTGTCATCAGAGAAAATGTCTTGCATAGAAATGTAACACATGCACACACACCCACTGTATTTTACAATATAACATTTCTATGAAGAGTTATCTTCTCTCTAGCAATGTTTCCATGCTATGTAGCATGTTTTCAAAGATTGGGAATGGATCCTGTAGAGAGATGATGGGTGTCTAGCTCAGGGGAACACTACTATTTGAGGGAAATAGAAGGGACATTGTCAAAGATGGTTGTCTTGTGGATTTGAAGTGAATGAAATTGTTTTGCACTTAACATTTGTGGTGATGTGCCAAGGAGTGGAAAAGTAAAGTTTTGAAGGAATTTTGCTAGGTGTTAATAATGTGGAGTTGGAAGCCAAAAATGGGCAGCCAAAATGGAAATTTCCTTCACAGGAGTACTGTTTACAGAGCCGTCATGGTTGATTCTTTTTCCATCGTTTTAAATTGTCAGCATGTTTCTGGTGAGCCATTAGAAACCAGCCATCTTATATCACATAGCAATGGTATTGAACACTTTGAAAGCAAAGTTGCTGCCAGTGACATCTGTGTTTGGTCCAAGAATCTTTCAGCATGCCAATAAGTAGCTAATTTGAAAGCTTTTCGTCAGGTTGTTCCAATACAATTTATGTTAGAGCACTCTCTGACCATTACTGCATTTACTTAAGTGTGATATCAAACTCAATTGTCTCCTCTCTCACTTTTCTCTGCATTAATAACTCAACATGTTTACCCACAGCCAAGGGGATTCCACAAAGTTTGTAGAGAACCTGTTGTCGAGAAAGCAAAAGGACCAGGCACAATTTGGGATGCAGCAGAGATTACACATTTTACAATGAATGCAGGCATCTTTTGTATTTCACATAGTAGTCTTGAACCATCATCATTATCACAACCACCATCTACTGGCTAGAACTTGCGCTTGTGGTTATCAACTTAGCTTTGGTTGTGTGAAGAATGTAACGAGTTATTTCTAAGAGGAGGATTTCTGTCACCTACTCAGTTGTCTTGTGTGGGTCAAGGGTGACAGACATTATTAACGTGGACTGTTACAGTATAAGTAGTGGGGCCCTGACCAATCTGCAAGTGCCAAAGAGTACAAGTGGTTAGTGGGTATTGTGTAGTATGTGCATATGTGGTGAGGAGTTTTGATTAAGCAGTAGTCAAACACTTCGATAAGTGCAGACTGTGATAGTTTAGTAGAGGCCGGGTTTGGAAGTGAGAAAGAGATCAAAGGTATTTGGTGCGTCAGAATGTCGGTCAACACTATGCATATGGAATAATACCGATTGTTTTAGAGAGTTCAGAATTACAAAACATACCGCTCCTGCGCTGGTATGGAAAGGAATGCGAAAGAATTATGATAGGAGAGGGTCAGCAAAAGTGTATTATAAGGGGACGAATATGAAAGCAAATGCTTTGCATGAAATTAGTAGCCGTTAGACTAGGTGTTAAAAGACGAATTTCATACTTTAATTGCCTGCTTAATAGCATACCAAATTGCAAGACAACCAACAAAACGCTGACTGAAGGCAGGATGGAAGTAATACAACTTCGAGCGCATAGAGTATGACAAAGTACGGTCCCGCCCACAAAGACTAACAACTTGGTAGTCAAACCGAGTAGTGGACGCAAGGCAGACACAAAGGCTAACATAGTCCTGTTAGGCATCCAAGATGCCAGTGGAATTATAATAGAAAAAGGCGCTTAATTTGAGGAAAGTATTAGAGTTAGTTCAATAAAATGAAAGGACGTAAATATGGGAAAGTAAACGTGAAAATTGAACTGTGGTAAATTTGGTGTTGTGTCCCATCTTTTAAGAGAGATTCACATGTGATTAAGATTTTAAAATGAATATCGCAGGTCGGTATATTAATGTTTAAAATTGTTTAACTAAAGCTAAATAGTGTTACAGTAGAGATAAGTCAGCATGTCCAATCTAAATAAATCGATATTTTAATTTAAAGCTAAGATATAAGCAGTTCAATCGTTCGCGCATGGACTTTGAGACTTTTATCGGGTGTTTTAATACCCAGTTTAAAGATATACAAAGTCATTGTAGATGCGAGGTGATAGATAGATAGAACTAAAATTTGAAAATAACATAATAAAAAAGTTAATTTTTTGAATAATTGAAATTCATATTAACGTTCCTACGCTCAAATATCATTTCATGAAAGATCGTAATTTTAAAGAAATTTATGTATTTTCAATGTTCCCCGCCCACCTGAATAACATATTAAAAAATGTGCCCAGTTTTAAAAATAAATCTCCAAACGTCTTGCAGTAAGATATTAACTTAAAACAATTGTTAATTTGAAGGAACAAAACCGTATATAAAAATGCTGATGTCTCAATTATATTGTAAGGTAAAAATAAATGTAAACGACGATGTGGAACATTTTCTATCAAGAGAAAACCACTCGATATACTAGCCAGCTATTAAATAACCCAGAACCTATTTCTTACGAGAAATGCGCAAAAATAAAAGTAAGTTACTGTTGCGTAATTTGGGATCACAAAATTACGAAGCATTTTGAATTACGACGGAGTGGATATTTATAGTTTAGCGTAGGAAGTTCCGAATAAAAATATCAAAGTAAAGAGAGAAACATATTTCTAAATAATATTTTATGCATGCAATAAGTTTAAGAGACAGAAATATTGACATATATCAGTAAATATTTCAAGATAATATCGTAAATACCTTAGACAGTCCTCAATATTAAAGTGTACAAAAACATAAGGTCACGTGCTATAGTAAATTAAATGTACAAGGGAGAGCACTCAACCGGTGTAGCAAGCGGAAGTAAGTGCAGCAATTGCTCCGGGCTCAGTGATTAACAAACAACATAAAATTAAATTATGTAATATTTTCTAAATTCTTCAACAAAAGTTACATAATAAATTTTTTGTTCCTTTTTATAACTGTTTCTATATCAAATCATTTAATTTTTCTAGTCTACCTTCTTTTTATGCTTAATATATATATATATATATATATATTTGATGAGATCTTGGAGTAAATTCTCCTAGGTTAACTTACGTTGAATAATAATTGAAAATATAATTAATTTTGTATATTTTTCTGACTAGCTGTATGAAAATATATATATATATATATATATATATATACACATACATATACACACACACACATATTATTTAGCCCTATCCATTTATCTCTCAGATCGAGGACGGAAATGTCATACTGCTTATAATATAATAAAATATAAAATCTAACCTAAGATTGTTGGATAACTAAGTAAAGTAGAAAAAAAAATACCCCGTATTTTAATTATTATATATATAAATATTTTTTAAATGTTATAATGTTGACGCCCCCACCTTCAATTCTTCCTCATGTGATCTGGCATAATAACAAACATGGTGGTCTTGTCCTCGCCGAGTGTCTGTCTTATTAACATCCACTTAACATCTGTGCACCAAACATGGAAATAAGTCTTAGTGCAAAGCAGTTTTGTAATGGCTAGTGATAGTGACTGCATCGTGAGCAATGTCTTTCAATTGGCAACTCAACAGGTAAAGAAATTATGGGTTTTTTCTTCGTTCCCCATGTGTTGTCGTCTTTTGTAAATCGGACTCGTTGGTTATTTTTTATCTTTTACACGCTAAATTTGATTGCTATTAATTTTTTTTTTTTTTTTGGCAATTTCTGAATAATTTATTAACAAAATAGAAATATCTAGAGAATTATTATATAATTATTTTCTAACTATTCTCTTGAGAAATTGAATTTGTCCCGTTCTAATTTTTGGATCTATCGACTTTCGGCTGCTATTTTTGTCTCTGATGACGCCTCTTTTTATAATTACGATTTTATTACGAAATTATTACCGACCTTATCGTATTCCTTTTACCTAAATCATTCTTAGGTCTGTTCTTAACGAGAATAAAAGTTATTTAAATATATTTTCAATTAATAAATAACATATCTGAGTTTATTTTAACCTTTCAAATCCACACTCCCTCACAAGACATTTCAACTGTATTAGTGAAAAAGATATTTAAAAAAATACACCCGTAGTTACTTTTTACTTATTTTATTTTGCACCCAAATTAATGCACGCCTGCATAATTACATACATATACCAATAAAAATCTATATGCGTGTTTGAAGCATATAGCTGTTATTTCATCATAAATAAACCGATAAATTTCTATATTTATGTATAAAATGAATTTTAAATAAAGGAAGCACTTTTTGCAATTATTAAGTATTTAACATGTAACTATAAACTGAGATATTCGGAATTGAAAAGAGCTAACTGTGTGTTGTACTGCAGTAATACCCTTTTTATCTGGTCTCATTATTACTTGCTTTTATTGACTTTTATTTGCATACCATTTGATTGCGGCTTTCCTAATTTATCATCACTGGTTGAAATTAAAAATAGTTACTATAATTTATCATATAGTTAGTTAACAATTGAGTGTTTAGATATATTTTCAGTCCAATTCTTGTTTTGTTATGTTCAATCTATGTATAGTTAGTGTCGTGGTTGCTTATTCTGCTTGGAAGCACACAAGGAAGGATCCGCCTCCCAAATGTATGATGTAGATATTAAAAATCTCGCTCGTAGTGCTTCGCTTATTAATTAATTATTTACTCGAATGATAGAAATTTAGGTTGTCTATTATTTTTACGTTCTTTTAAACATAATTCTACTTGGAAACATATAAATCGTCTCTTCGAATTATTTTTAGGAAGATAATTTCGTAATGTATTCAATTAATCACAGAAAATGAACAGACGAAATAAAACCACTAGGCCGTTTGTTTGCTCATCGGTCTAATAAAATAGATGTTATTATTAGACTGTCGAAGCTGTACGTTTTATTTATTTGACGTCCGTCTCTGCTCTGATTAATTATACTAATTTTTAATTCTTCTTAATCATCATCATTTTAGTATTTATGTATATGATTTGTTTCAGCATTATTATTAGTATTTATTAGCTTTCGTTTCCATCGGTTATTGCTTGAAATTACGAATCACACCTACTCATGCACGCCGAAATTAGCTCCCCACCCCACATATCCCTTTGAATTCAGAATTATGGGGTCCTATGCCTAATATATATATATATACACGTATGCGTATTATCGAAACAGAATCAATAAGTAGCACAAATATATTACCACATGTAATCAAATGTAAACGCATTTTATATGCATGAATGAACATGCACAGAATCCATGATTCATGCACACACAAATGCGCACAGGCACAAAGACACACTCACACAGGTGCTTGCATACACCATACATGCAGCATAATTTGTATGATTAAGAGTGTTGGAAGGATACGAGGTAACAAGATGTTTTTAAGTGGCGTTCATTACACCATTTACAGTTAATTATTCATTCTCTTATAGAAGAGACACCGCTTCTGTTCACAAGTCAAATTATTTAGCACCAGGTCATCTCTAATCGAACATACAAAGGCACTGTAACCGTGGCCATCCCGTCTTTTAAGGATTGTGTAGGGCTATGTTATATTTACTATGTTCTTTCTGTATTTAAGTCATCAGTGTGTGACTTGAAAGAGATTTGGTTGCTATTTCTAACAGGTCTAAAAACAATATAGAAGCTTTCTTGTAACCCTTATGTTGTGAAAGTCAGCGCTTATCGAAAACCTTATAGTTGTTTATTAGGTGTCCTATATTTGTGAGTTCAAATTTTGCAGTCTACCTTTTTTTCTTCTTTTTTTTTAGATGGAGAGGGGGGGGGTCCTTCATTATTTTAGGGCTGATTAAATATTTATTAATAACATACTGAACACCAATCAGTAAATGGACTACGGTCTTTCTACATATCATCAAGCGGGAAACGGGTTTACAATTGAAATAATACTTTGAAAATGTATTTATATTCATAACGATACTGTTAATATTAGGGATGGTTGAATGACAAAGAGTATAGCGCACCGAACTACCTTAAGTTTCATTTTAAGAACTTGTTTTGATTTTTACTTTTCATTAAATCTGAGATCGATAACATAAATACCAGTTAAATATTGGTTCGTCTTCTGGAATTTTGTATGCTTTTGTTCCAACTTACATACCACACAATACCGTCAAAAGGTACAGCCACGCTGGGTAGTTTCCCAGGAACTCTCACGGGTCTAAGCTCCCAATTCTGATCTATAATGCCCTGCACACACGCAAATACATATATACATACACGCACGCATGCATACATACGTACAGACAGACAGCTCTCACTCAGAGATGAACACGTGCCCAAAATATGTTTACATACATGGAAACTAATATCAACATACATTTAGAATGTTTAGTTGTTAAGGAAGGCCAACATACATTTAGAGTGTTTAGTTGTTAAGGAAGGCATTTGGTTATAAAAAAAAATTAAAACTTTATACTTCTTAAATTAGTAAAATATTGGCGTTATCAGGGAAATGGCCATGCATCCAGTGTAAACTCTGGGACGCACAAGAAGTGTAGTGGGATCACAGGTAGGGTTACAGGGAAATGAAACATTTCAAATTCAGTAGGTATACGGTGACAATAAGCACTAAGAGCTCACAAGAAATAGTTTCTTTCAAATACCTAGAAGTAGTTGATAGCTTCTGTGACTGAGGTGACCTTATTAGCAACAGAAGAATGTTTTGAAAGCATAGTAGCCAGAATAAGAATGGTTTTTTTTAAAGAAAATGTTTAGGAAGCTATAACCTCTGCTGGTAATGATGAGCTTCTTCCTCTGAGTGAAGGGTAGATTGTATGATGTTTGTGTATGAAGTGTGATGCTGCATAGCAGCAAGGTAAGATGTGGACTGAAAAGAAATGAAGTATGCATGCTTCACCAGATGTGTAATATCAGTGCGCATGAATAATGGAATACTGTTGAATTGAGAGAAAAATTGGATATAAGGAGAACTAGATATAGTGCACAAGAGAGAAGACCCTGCTGGTATGTGATGTGTATGGGGGATGACAGCTGTATAAAGAAATGTGCACTCGGTGAATGGAGCCTGTGTAAGAGAAAGACCAAGAAAGACTTGTGATGAAAACTAATCTCAAGATGTGGCATTTCACGAGGGAGATAAGGGACCATGTCAGTTGGTGATATGCAATACTGGAGGAAAATCTAAGCAACCATGCAAATGTGACAATTTGAATGTTTAAGATAATGACAGTGATGGAGGCTGATAGGCATAATGTGTGTGTGTGTGCGCGCACATACACATAAATATATACATACACCCACACTCATACATGCACATATGCTATCTTTTCTACATCTGCTGCTTGCCCTGCATCTTTGATATCCTTTCATCTCTCTGTTGTTCATCCCCAATCACTCATCTCTCTGTCACTCATCTCCCTATCACTCATGCCATTCATATAATGACAAATCACACAAGACTAACCTGCATTCAGTCCCTCTTCCACCATCCTCATCACACTACTTACCCATCTCAAAGCAGAGGTACAAGAGACTGCATCAGACCTGTTTGTACTCAATACACTCTACCTTCACCTTTTCTGTACTACCAGTCCTCATTCAATCTCCCCAGGGACACTTCTTATTGACATTCATCACTTATTATTACCATTGTCCATCTCTACTATTACCCATTACTTTCTCTCTCACCACCTCACCCCAGTTATGCTGTTTCTATCATCATATTCATGCTCATTTCTCACCTCTCCTACTTCTTGTTGCTCCCTTCACCCGCCCATTCTGGCTTCTCTTATGTCATAGCTTTCTCTTTTATTCACCTCCTTGCTTTGACTGCCTTTAGCAAAGGTACACATCTCGGAATAGTGAGAACTCTTTTTTTCTTACATTGTACAAGTTTCTTATATTGGTTCCACTATAAAAGCTACTCAGTACATTCTCTAATATGGTAGGCAAAAAAAAAAATGGATAAAATGTTGAGTCAAGATACCCTTAAGTCTTGTCTTACAAGGGTCGTGACACCCTCTGTAGTGTTGGTGTCATGATAGAATGGCCCTAGTACATGTAATGTGGTTGGCAATAGGAAGAACATCCAACCATGAGTGAGACATAATCCTCTGACCCATTTATGAAGACTGTGACTCCCAATAAGAACTGACTTGGACCATGACAACTCATCCAACCCATGCTAACATGGACTAATGACAATATCATTAGTAATCTATGACACAAAGAAAACTATTTAACTCAACTTGGTTTGTAGCACTTAAAAACTCCAATATGCTACATCTAAGAAAATGCTTTCCACAGGTTGATAGTTAAATCAACACACACACTAACACCTTTCAGTTTCTTCTTCACACACATACACAAACCCCTCTGTCAAATTCTGTCCACTATTTTCCATTTTATATTACTAACTACAGTAATCTGTACCTATTTAAACTTACAAACGTTAGTTCCCCTCATTGAAACCTGTTCAATGTATACTCTTCTCTCACTATTTCTACTGCATCCTACCTCAAAATTCCATAGTAATTATTTTTACTTAATCCTTCTTTCTCAAAATTACATTTCTCTGACACTCTTTTGTCCTTTTATTACTTTCTAACTTCTTAAGCAGTGGTTCCCAAACTCTTTCGGACTACAGCCCCCTTGGCACCTGGGCCACATTCCTAGCCCCCACACCACCACCATAGACCACTTTCTGCATCAAATTCAAAACAACTGTATTTCACAAATAAAACATAACCTATTTAACCCATTATTTTGTTGTTTTTACATCCATTGCCTCTCTTTCGGCTACCCCATTATTGCTCTACTTTTCTTCACTGCCCTCAGGGGCAGTACTGCCCACTTTGGGAATCACTGTTCTAACGTGTAGCAATTCAAAATAAAATATTATCTGTATGGTCTTCAATCTCTGTGAAAGATGTTAGGAAATCTATTAACATTGATTAATAAATCACCGTTGTCATCATTTTAACATCCTCTTTTCCATGCTTGCATGGGCCAGAAGGAATTTGTTGAGACAGATTTTCTTTGGTCAGATGCCCTTCCTATCATCAACTCTCATCCGATTCAAACCTGTGGTTGGACATTTTTTCATAAAAGATCAGAAATAAACAACACTACTCGTATGAAAGTGACACATGTATACAACTATCTTGTAATGTCAACGACACACACACACACAAACATGCACACACGCGCGCACACACACACATGCACACACACACACACACACACAACATGCACACATATTTTTGTGACAGGCTTCTTTCAGTTTCTATCTATCAAATCCACTCACAAGTCTTTGGTCGGTTGAGAGGCTATTGTAGAAGACATTTGCCTAATATGACTCACTATGGCATTGAACCTGAAATCACATGATCGGGAAGCAGACTTCTTAACTACACAGTCATGCCTGTAATTAACAAATATATATATATATATATATATTGTTTTAGCCATTAGATTGTGGCCATACTTGGGCACTACCTTGAAGGGTTTAATGGAAAAAAATCAACCCTAGTATTTAATTTTCTAAGCCTGGTACTTATTCTATTGGTCTCTTTTTGCCAAACCACTAAGTTACAGGAAAGTAAAAAATAAAAAAAAAACCAACACTGGTTTTCAAGTGGTGGTGGGGGACAAATGCAAATGCAAAGGTGTGTGTGTACACAAATACGATGGATTTCTTTGTTTCCATCTACCAAATCCACCCATAAGGCTTTGGTTGGGCTTGAGCTATAGTAGCAGATACTTGAACAAGGTGCTATACAGTGGGACTAAACCCAGAACTATGTGGCTGGGAAGCAAACTTCTTACCATATATCCACATTGGATATATATAAAAAAAAAATGAAAATATATTGCCATGTCCCTGAGAACTGGAGGAACTTATAAAATTGGACTTAAAATGTAAACAGTCCAAAAATCTTTCATGTTTTACGCTAGCTATATGCACTATCCTCTTTGTCATTACACCAATGGAAATTTTAAATAGACATTCAACCTTTTCAATGTAGCTGACAAATCTCTTAACTAACTCATTATTTTAACTTCTACTCCTTCTTGTTTGCATGAGTCTGATGGAATTTGTTGAGACAGATTTTCTACAGCCAGATGCCTTTCTCTTACTTCTGTTTTCAAGCTAGGTAATATTTCCTCTTGGCCAGACATGCTTTTCATGGAAGATTGCAAGCAAATAATATTGCTTGTATGATTGATGTTCATTTATAAGCATCACATGATGTCAAAATAAGGAGCAACACACACACACACACACACACACACGTACAACAAATATCTTTCAGTTTCCATCTACCAAACTTACTCACAAGGCTTTGGTCAGCCTGGATCTATAGTAGAAGGTACTTGCCTAAGATGCCATGCAGTGGAACTGAGCCCCAAACCACATGTTGGGAAGCAAGCTTCTTAACCACATAGCCATGCCTGCACTTCAATATCTTTAAAATGAGAACCACATAGGTTCAACCTAAATCTATCAGGCCCCACAATAAAGATGTGGTGGCTATGATTATTCAGTTAACCATCCACGTTAAAGTACTTCTATATCAGGGCTGACTGAGTGACACAATAGCAAGATTATTCATTCTAATGTTTGTTTTAGATGCTGGCATTAATAGAACAGCACTGTGTCATTATCTCCCTGTCTGTCCTTCACTGCTCCCATCTGGGAGATACCATTATTATCATCATTTTAATATCCATGCTTGCATGGTTCAGACGGAATTAATTGAAGCAGATCTTCTATGGCTGGATATCAGTCTTCACTTGTTTCCAAGCAAGATAATATTCTATTTCCTCTTGACTAGACATGTTTTCATGGAAACCTGGAAAAGAATGACATCACTTGTGTGACTATGATGTACTTACACAGTAATACACAATATCAAGACAAGGAGACACAAACACGACATGCACGTGCACACACATGATGGACTTCTTTCAGTTCCCATCTCCCAAATCTATTCACAAGACTTTGATTGGTCCAATGCTGTAGCAGAAAACACTTGCTCAAGTCTCCAGGCAGCGGGACTGAACCCAAAACCATATGGTTGGGAAGTGAACTTCTTAACTACACAGCCATGCCTGTACCTACATAACTAACTAAAATCTCAATTACCCGACTTTCTTTTACATTTTTTTCGCTCTAATTACCATTTATTTCCTTTCACAATCACTTTTTTACTCAGGTTAACATCCTTGTTTCTTGCCTACCAATGCAGTCATGTCATCTGTTTAATCATTTCTTCAACTTGTCACATATTGTCTATACATTGCTATATCAATAGCTATTACTCTTCTACCCTCATTAAATTCTATGCCATCCACTATTGTTTTTGTATATGCATGATACTTTTTTTTATGTATGAGAAAGGAATTTTAATGAACTGTGGATTTAATTACCTTAGTTCTGTATAGTTATGGTAAACCATGTGATTATCATGATAAAAATATAGCACATCTATTATTCAAAGAGAGATAATTGTAGGGGTCTCAGACTCGTGAACAAAGCAATGAAGCTGATAACAGAGATAGTGTGTTTGGATGGGTGTAGTTTAGGTTTGTGCCACAACATGGGACTACAAATGCTATATTTGTAGTATAGTTCTAGTAGTGAACAATAAGAATACAAAGAAGTCTTCCACAAAGAATAAACAATGTTGCATTTGTTAATTCAGAGAAGGCATTTGACAGGGTTCCATGGTCTGTGGGCTGTTGATTAGTGAGAGTGTTAGATAGATAGAAATTGCTTGACAGAGCTGTCCTGGCCATGAATGAAGGCCTGGAACCTGTCGGGGGTTGGTAGCAATGTACTTTGTGAGGAGTTTAGGATTGTGGTGGGGCAGTTACTAAGGCTTTGTCTTCATAAAACTAGATGCTCATAGAAACAGCTGGGTGATACTTGATTCTCATTGTAGAGCCTAGCAAAAGACTGAAGAAGTATTGGTTTTAAACTTTAAAAAATGGACTTTAATCTGAAAGACTTCTTCATGGTTAATAATATAGATATTAAGGTACTGATTAAGAGTAAGGGCTACAGTCTTGTTAGCAACAAAAAGATTCTTTCTGAGAAATCAGTATACCAAATGTGTGCTGCTGTATGGCTATAATAAGAGACAGACAGAGAAGGTATAGGACATCAGGAGATAGTGAAAATATCCTGAGTTTCCTTTTATTGCATGACGATGTAAACTATCAGAAGTTTGGTATATTGAAAATGAAAGAGCAGAACGACCAAGGCTACTCAGTAATAACATCAACAACCCTACTTGTGATTGCTCATCCTGCTAGAAATAACAGCCAGCTCTCCCTCAAGTTACATATCGGATTTGTAGTCCTGCATAGACAATATCTGAAGTAAAAGATGAGATGGTCATAGCTGAGTGCCTTTGATCATAGATTTGTGGATTAAGTCCAACAAGGAAATAAACTACTACTCTATTTACATCTTCTCTCTTTCTCTCTCTCTCTCTCTATCTAT
>JAOPUL010000002.1:10056456-10081273 GCA_027564515.1 Octopus rubescens | reverse complement strand
CCAAGATGCCACGCAGTGGGATTGAACCCAGAACCATGTGATTGGGAAGCAAGCTTCTTACCACACAGCCACGCCGCACTTATTACAATAAAAACATGGATGTAATGCCATGGAAAGTAGAAAAATCTTATTTTTTTAAAGAATTTTTCTCTAATCTTTGTAAGCAAATTTATATTTATTTCTCTACATACTCTGTGTATTCAAATTTCTAATTTTAACTAGACTGGTTTTGAATTGCTTTCTTCTTGCTTATATTTCCATCATAAGTTGTATTTCTTATTCTTACATTTATCTTACATATGCATTAATTACATGTTTAATTTCTTATTTCAGAAATGTACTAAATTCCCTAGAGATATTTCTCGTTCATTTTATCAAACAGAACATTCCAATCTCATATTTTCGTATGGACACAGTTCTCTAACGAGGTAAGTTTAAATACATAAGCAATACTGTTATCACATGCAGGCCAAGTTAACATCCATTTTCCCTCACTTTTGATCTTGTCATATAGCCTTGTGTGTTCATATTAGAAGCTAGTGTTTATAGAAATTCAAAATAAGATATTTTATTGTAGAGTAGTGATTGGCAGAATTGATAGAGCATCAAGCCAAATACCTTTTAGTATTTTGTTCGTCCCTTTACATTCCAAGTTCAATAAAATAAGTACTAGTCAAGTATTGGGGTTGGTATAATCAACTGATTCCTACCCAACTTGCTCACTTGGTGGCTAGTTTTTCAGGCCCTTTATTTGGGGTCATGTTTTTGTTTTCCAATTTCAGAAATGTTTTCAATATGATGACAATGTTTCGAATTTTCCTACAAGACCTGTACTGTTAGGAGGATGCAGTTAGCCAGTTACATTGACACCAGGACAAAACTGGTATTTTATTTTTATCAGCCCCAAAAGAATTTGAACTCAGAATGTAAAGAGCTGGAAGCTCAAAGCATGTATGTCCCAATGTGTTGATGGTTCTGCTAGCTCATTGCCTTTTCTCAAATTTTGGCACAAGACCAGCAATTTTTAGGGGAAAGGGAAAATGAGACAAAATGAACAGGAAAATAGAGCATCTCCCCTTCAATTAAACAGTTACATTGTCTCCAGTGGCACATTAGAAAAATCCAGTGGATGTTTCGAATGTGCCACTGTAGACATAGATAAACCATACTGTCTCCTTCAGATTAAATCTAGATAGATATGTTTTAGATTAGCGGACAGGGATAGCGTAGAACATCCATGATTTTAGCTAGTCGCCTGCACAAACCACAAGTTTGCCATCTGCATAGCTGACTTAGATAAAATGCTTAGACAGGGGCCCAGGTTGTTGGAAGCTGAATGTATCATTCCCTGCCTGGAAAGCCTACAGTAACTGGATTAGCAATGTAGTTAGACAGGAGTTGATGAGAGTGATTTTAAACAACTGGTGGTGACATTCTCTTATGTGAGCCACTAGAGTAAAACTGATAAAGTAGAGAAGTAATGCTAGAAATCAATAGATTACAGGGATGGGGTTAGTCAGTTGAGTAAAAGAGGCAATCAGCAAAGGCACTATGACTATGCCAGCAGTAAAAATGATACTCAATCACTTCTTTAAAGTGAAACATGAAGATTGCATTGTCATATCTCTTAGACATTGAAGCACAAAACCATTTGATTATCCCAGAAAAAAATATCCCCTTCATGATCTGTTAAAGACCACAAGTGGCATGGGCTATTCAAATCCAGGTAGGCAGTGGTTTTCCAGCTCCACTTTTCCCAACTGTTTTGGGTGTAGTAGTGACTCTTGGCAGAAAGCTGGAATGTCATGAAAAAAAACAAAAAAAAAACAAAACAAACAACAGCAGGTGAGATACAGTTGGCTGTGAGGTGTTGTATGAGGAGCAAATCACCTGCATTGGCCAGTCTGCCCTATAAGCTTTATGGATACATGGCAAATTTATTCACCCATTGGCTTATATATGTTGCAACTGGCAACAAATTGGGAACATTCCCAGCTATGTTATCTGGAAAGTGGGTGTGTTGAGGAAGAAGAAAAATGAGTGATATCATTGATAAATTCTGACCCCTAACTCTGCTAAATGCAGAGATTAAGATTTTGACCAAAGTATTACTGTGGAAATGGTAAAGTGATGAACCAAATACTTAACAGTATTTAGTTTCATATCTTTTTACTTTGTAAGTTTGGCTCTACTTGGGCTCAACTTTATCTTTCATATTTCTAGGGTTGATTGGGGACAAATATATATATTGTATCAATTCAGCTGACTCTACTCCATTTCTACAAATTTGTGGTACTGTGTCAGGGGATAGAAAAATTATCAAAGTTATCACTATCATTATTATTATTAATATTGTTTGGTCTTTGTTACAGAATCAATACAATACTGCGTGCTATCAGACAAAATAAAGCATCTGCCAAAAGACTTCGACATGATATTCAGCAACAACTTGAAGCATCAAAGGAGAGGAATAAAAAGGTACAATCTATGAAAGAAATTAACATTTTTGCCAGCTAAGTTTGAATTCCTGAGACACAAATCGCTAGTTCAATGCCCTAAGCACTTTCTTAAATCATTTGATACCAACCTGCCTGAGACCACTTTTGGTTCTATAGAACCTTTTTGTTTTTAAAGTGATTCACATTAAAACCTTCCATCAAAATTTTATGTAAATTCAAGTTCTAAATACTAGTTTAATAATGACAAAATTATTTTACTAAAGTTTTCATTATTTTCAAAATGAGTGTATTTCAGGGGAAATATTATAACGAATGGATTAAGAAATAAATCATCAGAAATAGTGTTAGTGAAAATGTTTTTATTGCTTTTTGCTCATTTCCTTTTTTTTCTTTTCTTTTTCAACAGCTCTCTGCAAAAGAAGAGCTGTTGCTGCGAGTGCATCAACTGCAAAGTGAGATGCAATGGCAGTCAGCCAACCTACATAGTCAAACAGAAGAGAGGGATTCTTTGACAAATGACAATCATATTAGAAGTGAGTGTTGATATAATTTATTACTACCACCAACACAATAGATATACTAAAAATACAGTTTTAAGTTGTATTGAATAGAATAACTTTGTTACGTAATTTTTTTAATATTTAATAAAATGAATTTTCCACTTTATGAACACAGTGAAACCTGGTATACATATACAAATGACATTTTATCGTTTGTTTTTAAAAAATGAATTAACCACCTTTAGGATAAAAAATAATTTTTTCTTTATTAAATTCACAACTGGACTAAGAGACTAAATATTATACTTGAAAAGATTTATAAAAACTTGTGCATAGGATGTAGAAGAAAATCTATTGGCTGTTTATTATGTGATTTTTTGGTGAATTACATTCTAGTGAAGAGATTTTCAGGTCAGTTAATTGCAATTAATTGCATGAGGTAATTGTATGTTTAACAAATTAAAAAGCAGTGTCACTGTTGATCTACATTTGTGATTCAAATCTTAGCTGGAACATAAATTAGAAGTAAATATTGTTATAAATTCTAATTTTAGAAGCTAACATAATTAGAAGAAAACAATTATCTGAAGAGTATTTAATGAATCTGTCCTGACAGATGAGTATGTAAGATTCAATAACATTAAACATATGGATATTTTGTCTCATCATCCTTATTCATTATTTAATGTCCACTTTTCCATGCTTGCATTGATCAGATGGAATTTTCTGAGACAGATTATTTTTACAGCTGGATGCCTTTGCTTTCACCAACCCTTGCCTGTTTCCAAGTAGGATAATATTTCCCATGGCCAGACGTGTTTTTGCAGAAGACTGGAAACAAATAACATTGGTTGTATAAAGGTGATGCTCATTTACAGCCACCACGTGATGTCAAGACAATGGTACTCATGCACATAACACATATGATCGATTTCTTTGAGTTTGTCTACCAAATTCACTCACAAAGCTTTGGTGAGTCCAGGGCTATAGTAGAAGACACTTGCCTAATGAGCTGTGCAGTGGGACTGAACCTGAACCCAAGACCATATGGTTGGGGAGCAAGTGTCTCAACATGTAAATCTGGTACCTATTCTCTGCAGCTTGAAGACTTGAGATATGCAGAACTAATGATTCTGCCCAGACATGCAGATAAATATTTATACAGATATAATCCTACAGACATGAACTTGTCGTCCAGTACCACAATTGTTTTGTTGCAAGTTGCAGTATTGTTGCTGATTGAGCAGAACTATCATCAAAGGCCTTCCAGTTGTGATCATCTCGTGCTTTTATATATCCAAGACTACATCATTCCAATGTATCCTTATAAATAAAAAAACAGTAGGGTTTGATTTGAGTGAGATTTGGCTGCTATTTCTAGCAGATGAGGGATTATGTAGAAACTCTCTTATTGGCTTGAGATCACTAAGTAAATTATAAAATTGTGAGGGAAGACTGTGATAGTAACAACCAACTGAAATAGCAAATAAGAAATTCATTAATTAACAGTTAATGTATTTATTAATTGGCAAATTCAGAAATTAGCAAACATAGTTTGACCAACATGCAACTGTATTGATTTTCAACACAATTTCAGATTGCTAAAACTATACAGGAAAGTAATAGCAAAAGCTTTAGCCAACTCTGAGAAGGTCCTGAAAAGTCATCGCTATATGTGGTATGACATATTATTTTAAAATGTGAATTATATTTATAATCTGATATATACAAAAATGACTATCAAGAATCAACTACCTATCTGTGAATATTGAAAAGAAAAAAACAAAAAAAAAATGTCCCTGAATGTTGTATTGCAATTGTAAATATTTTGTAGATATAATAACCTTGTCTTTAATCCCTTTTGATTCCAACCAATCAGCAACCACCCTTGGTTTTATAGTATAAATTTCCTGGTTTATACCAATCTAAATAAAAACCTTCTTCCATCAAAATTTCATGTTAAATTATGTTCCAAATACCAGCTTACTTTACAAAATTCATTTTCAAAATTGATTGAAACAAAGACTATGTATTTCAACAAAGATAACAATGGGGTTAATAATGACAATATAATTTACTAACTTCTTCATTGTTTTCAAAATTGATTGAAACACAGGCAGTATATTTTAACAGTGAGATGGTGATAAAAGAGTTAAGGTATGATTCAAGTTATTTAGCACCACAGAGCTATAAATAAATTTGTCATTTTAGACTACCTGTCGTATTTATAAGATATTTTGATTGATTGTTAATGCTGTTGATTATTGAATATATTGTCATAGTTTTATTTACATTGCTTTTTCATACTGGTTTGATTTGACTGGTACAATCTATATTGGTGCACTTTACATAAATTGCAAAGAAAATTGTTTTTAACAGCTCATTGACCTTAAATGCTAACCACTTAATTTTATATAACCCAAAAATGGAGAACAACCTTATTGTTTTAGGTATATTTGAACCCTGTGGCTAATAATTGAGTTTTTTTTTACTATTCCTGACACTTTATCTACATGATTAACCCTTTTGTTACCATATATCTGTTGAAAAACACTGCTTTTATTTTAATTAATTTTGAAAATAATGATGAATTTAGTAAAATAACTGTCATTATTAAACTGATGTCAAGAGTAGCAAGATGGCAAGGCTGTTAGCACATTGGAAAGAATGCTTTGCAAAAGTTGTTCTACATTGCTACATTCTGTGTTCAAATCCTGCTGAGATCAACTTTGCTTTCATCCTTTCAGGGTTGATAAAATAAAAGTACTACTCAAGTACAGAGAAGAGGTTGATGTAATCAATTGACCCCCTGCCCCCAAAATTACTGGTCTTGCATCAAAATTTGAAACAGTTATTAAAATGGTGTTTGGAACATAAATTAACATGAAATTTTGATGGAAAGTTTTAATTTAGATCACTTTAAAACATGAAGTTTTTATCATAGAATCAGGGTCGGTCTCAGGAATTGTAACTAAATATGATTGACAAATTAACATAATTTTTTTTTTTTTATTAACTGTGGGAATATCTTGGTTATTTTGTTTACAGAGACATTTTTACAAGAACAATATGCAGCAATTAAAGTGGAGCGAACGGAGCTGGAAGAGAAGAGAAAAAACCATAATTCCCTTAGGTAAAAAATTACTGTTATAATTTTACACCATCATTTTAATGTTCACTTTTCCATGTTTACATGAGTCAGACAGAATATATTGTGGCAGATTTTCTATGGCCGGATACATTTCTTGTCACCAATCCTCGCTTGTTTCTAAACGAGGAAATATTTATTTCCCTAAGGCCAGACATGTTCTCACAGAAGATTGGAAATGGAAACCAGTTGTGTGATGGTGACGCTTATATACAACTATCCTGTGATGTCAAGACAAAGCAACTCTAACACATGCATGCACACACACACACACACACATACACACACACACACATATATATATGATCTTCTTTCAGTTTCTGTTTACCAAATCTACTCATGACTTTGGTCTGCCCAGGGCTATAGTAGAAGACACTTGCCCAATATGCCATGCAGTAGGACTGAACATGAAGCTATGTGGTTAGGAAGAAAACATCTTAACCACGCAGCCCCTGCCTACACCTGTATGCCATTTGTGCACCTATGTTGAATGTTAATATTAACCCTATAATGCATATTGTTAATAAGTCTTCATGTTTCAAATACTAAGCTCTTATGGGTAATCAATGCTGAAATTGAAAACTTGGACAAGCTTTTAAGAATTATTTGCATTTTAACAGCATTATTGCAGAAGCAAACAAATTATTGAATGTGATTTTATTTATTGAAGTTTTAATTCAAATTCATAGATTCCACAGCTTTAAGAAATCAACTTAAAATTTATAATTTTTAAAGTTCAAATCTTTGACACACATTATTTTATATTATTTTTCTGAATAGTAATTGCCTAATAATTTAATTGTTAAAGTCTATTTTGAGACAGTTAATTTTTAAACTATTTTTGATCTTTAATCTTTAAAAATTGTATATATTAAAAACAGAAGTGTGTGTGTGTGTGTGTGTGTGTGTGTGTGTGTGTATAAAACAATCTTAACTGTAAACTACTGAATTATATTTGCATAACCTAATTTCTGAGAGTTCATACATTTTAAAACATTCCAGTTAAATGTTTAATGCATGTAGTTTTTCGTGGGAAAATTCTTTTAAATTATTGTTTTAACATAACTCTACAGAATATAATACATGAATGAGGTTTTGTAAACAAATTATCACAAAATTATTTTACTTCCTGCTGCATGTTAACCAATGTTTTAACTCTTTTGCTTTCCAAGCTTGCGTTTTATCTTTGCCTTTTTAACAAGTTATCCACACATTATTATTTAGTATTAAAATGTTGGAAGGTTTACCAAAGCACTCCTTTTACTCTTCATGAAAACAGCAAGAATAAAAGATGTGGCTCAATGATTCATTCACTAAACACAAAAATATATTAGTTTCCTTACACTTAATTTTTTTTTTTTTTTTTTTGACATCTTAGAGGCTATATAATGAATATGATTAATGCCACAAAATCACTAGTATTTTGTTGAATATGGAGGGATTAAAAGGGAATAATGATCTTAATCAGAATTTGATTCTAAATAAAAATAATAATCATTTGAACATCCACCTTTTCCATGCTTGCATTGGTCAGACAGTATGGGGCCATTTTTCTATGGCCAGACACCCTTCCTGTCACCAACCTTTTCCTGTTTCCAAGCAAGGTAATTTCCCCATGGCCAAACATCTTCTCACAGAATATTGAAAATGAATGATACTGCTTGTATGACGGTTACACTCACAGCCATCATGCAATGTCAAGACAAGGAGACACAAACACACACACACATGATATGTTTCTTTCAGTTTCCATCAACCGAATCCACTCCCAAAGCTTTGGTTTTCAGTATAGAAAAGTGAGTCAACTCCAAAGAGTAGAAGCCTCTGTTGTTGTAGTAGTAGTAATAGTAGTAGTAGTTAAAAAAAAAAAAAAATTAAAAAAAACAGTTTGTAACATGGTGAGTGACTCCATGCTAATTGGTCGGGGTGGCTTTTTTGTTTTATTTTGGGATGAGGTCGACGATGTTGGTACATGTAACAGTGTTATTCTATCATGGGTTTCTACTGAATACAAACAATACAAGACAATTAAAAGAGTTGTATTTCTTGCTTTCTCTACTTTTACTACCTTTGTTTATCCATCCACCAGCTGTCCTTTTAAAATATACTCTGAAGCTGCTATTTTTACCACCAAACTAAATTTTCTTTTTCCATTTTTTTCTTGTTCTTTCCCAGTTCGTTATTAAAAACAATTATTATCTTTATATATATCCTTACTATTAACCGTATCTTCCTCATTTAATAACTAACAATGGACTAAAATTATCTTTTAACCATCCTCTGTGAACATTTGCAAATGCTAGTTAGATGAGTACATAAACAACTGAATACTGCTGTATGAAATAAGAAATATATTCTTCCTGTGCTAAGATGAAAGTAACCAATCAAAGACAGTACAAGCTAGGAAAATGGGGTTTTTTTTCTTTCTTTTCGTTTCTTTGATTGATTTTAGACTAGGAATTCTGCCATTTAAGAGAAATTATTGTTTACATGTAGAGTATTGAAAATTTGAAATATTCACTGGTAAACATGCAAACCCTTAGCTGGCTCAATCCAACTTATAGCCATGCTAAATGAGAAGTAATGAGTATTAATAGATTAGATTCTTCACCTATGAACTTGTTTCTTCTATCATAATGTTTCATAATTAAGACTGAAGTGTCTTATACTCTTCAGCTGTTTGTCAACCACCCTAGTTAGTGATTTGACCAATACTTTGTACCGTCTGTTTAAAAAAAAAAAACTCTAATAACATTCTATAAATAGTAACTGGATAATATTTCAATTATTGGTCGATGTTGTTTATTAAAGATAATTTGTAGATTTTAGTTCAATAAACTCAATTTATTAAAATGAAACACTTTTTACTTAATATAAAATGCTATATTTTCAAGTTTTTTTTTGTAATTAAAAAAATCTTTGCGTTAGATAAATTACATTTCCAACCTGTTTTGTTTTACTCCAGATTAAGAGAAGTTAATCTGGTCTGTTACCAAAATGATAGAATTTTGTTTGTCTTTTGGAGGTTACATTTCAAAACATCAGTATGTTTTAGTTATAACTGTGAAGCTAATCTATAAGGCTCTATCCAAACTTTAAACCGGTATGATTATCTTCTTAAAGGAAATTTACAGACCTATTTCATCATAATCCTCCTTTAACGTCCATTTTCCATGCTGGCATGGGTTGGACTATTTATGAATTGACATTTTTGCCCCAAAATATGTATGCATGTGCTTTGGAAAAGCCTATGCCTCAGGCTAACTAATAAATAGGAAAAAGATATGTAAAAGTATGACTTCCAAACACTGAAAATTTACATTAAAAAATGAAAGAGGAATTAATACATTGATCAGTTTTACATATTTTTTATATATCTTTTTCTTATCAGTTAGCATTTTAATAAAATTATTTAGTTGCTTTCTTTGAGAGTTGGTATATTCTTTCCAATTAAATTGCTAAGGAAAAATGTTCAGTAAATTTTTTTCGCTTTACTGATGCAAGTGACTAACATGTGCTCTACTCTGCCAGATATTTCAATCAACTTAGCAACTTTACCTGATAGACTAGCTACCTTCTCTGCTTTTACATCCTTAATTGTACTTGTGACAATATTGCTATCAACTGCAATGGCTGGTCCCTCTGTTGGGTCTGTTTCGAGTAGATCCTCTATTCCTCTTCTATGCATTTTTTTCATTCAACAACCTCTTATAATAGTACTTCCATGTCTCTTTGTTTTTATCATCAGTTAAAGCAAGTGTACCATTAACATTCTACACTGCCTTCTCCCAAATAATGTCTTGATTATCTTTTCTCAAATAGATTGCTTTGCAATTCAGAATACCTGACATCGCTGATCCTTAGATTGTAGAACATATGCAAACTTCTTACTTTCAAATTCTCTTTTATCTACTTGATATTGCTCTTTGCAGCTCTGTTTCAACCAGTCTTTCCTGGCCTGTCTTCTGGTTTTTGTGGCTCTGTCTACTGTATTATTTCAATACCACAAAATTTTCCATTTGGGTGAAACCTTACTCCAACCATAGATCTGGCCTCTGACCCTCAGTAGTTTGTCTTGTAGGAATTCCTTGTTATCTTTGTTGTCCACTGCTCTCTTGTCATATGCATCAACCAGTACTTATGTCAATCTACAGCTGGTTGAATACAACTTCTATATCTTCCTTCTCCATATTATTTTGTGTCTCATGGTCAATCTATCTCTTGCTCTAAAGTCACTAATCACTGGTCTATGTTGAGTTGTACATTCTTCACCAAGGAAAGAGTTAACATTCATTACTGTCTATCTCTTGTCCTATCTAGTTTGTGTTTGTCTGATTGTAGGTGACCAGGTGACTGGCCAGTTTCCTGAAGTTAGTGTTGCAAATCTTTATATTATTTGTGTCATTTCTTGTATCACAACTACTCATTTCTTGTATCACAACTATAGCCTCAGTTATATGCTGGAGAAGTCCAACATATGTTAAAATCACCAGTCATGATAACGAGGTCATTGTCATTCATCACAGAAGTAGTCCTTTTGTTCGTATGCTAGCCCTGACTAGTATATATGCTGAGATCGATGTTGCTGTTGTGATATCTACTTTAGTTTTATTAAGCTTAATTGTTCTATCACATTCTTAGATTACCTCAATTTATCTATTTCTCTGCGAAAAGAAAAGTATGTCTACTCCTCCTCCCACTCTATTTCTGTTGTCTAGAAGTGTGTGGATGGAGAGAGAGAGAGAGAGTGTGAGTCTTATATCTCTGTATGTCTTGTAAGGCCACTGATCTTCATCTGCATGATCTTTCTCCCATGGCACAAGCCTGGGCAAGGTTTTTCATGGAAAACCAACAATTCCCCATGCATCTGAGTTTCCTTTCTCCACACTTGATGTTGGCAAAGACAAGGGCTGATACAATGTGACATCAATATCGTCATGGTTATTAGAAGACAAAATGAAGACACACTGTAAGGCATCCTGTTTGACATTCTAAACATTCTGTCAGGTCACTGTCCTTGACTGTAACTTTGTCAACCCTCAAAAGAGGGAAAGGTTTGACCATGACAGGATTTGAATTCAAAGGACCAATATAAATAGCACAAGATATTCTGTCTGATGCTCTGACTTGGCCAGTTTGCCATATACACACATACATAATCCTCAACCTTATTTTCATGTCTACTTTTCCATGATTGCATGAGTAAGATGAAACTTGTGGAGACAGATTTTCTACAGCTTGTTGCCACTCCTCTCACCAGCCCTTACTTGTTTCCAAGCAAGGTAATATATCCTGTACTTCTTCAAAAATGAATAGCTCAATGGCTGAACATATTTCCATGGAAGATTACAAATGAATGACACAACTTATATGATGGGGATTTACAATTTGTGCATGATGTGAGGACAAGGCAACTCACACGCACATACACATGTGAATGCACAATGGGCTTTGAGTTACCAAATCCATTTACAAGCTTTTGGTTAACCCAAGCTATAGTAAAATATACTTGCCCAAGGTGCCATGCAATAGGACTGAACCTGAAACCATATGGCCACAAAGTGAACCTCTTAACCACAGAGCTAGCATAAAATGTAATATAATTGTGATAACTGAATGAATGATTAAATTAAATGAATATATTTGCTCAGTAATATAATAGTAACTAAGACAAAAGCATCTCAAAGAAAACCTTGTTGCATATAGATATTAAGAACTGGAACTAATAGAAGATAAAATGGAAAAAAATCTAAGAATTAAACATTCCTTTTACTAGACAAGTTACACATGTAAACATATATTATAATATTGGTTTCAAAGTTTGGCACAAGGCTAGCAATTTGAGGGGAGGGGTAAGTCGATGTGTTCAACTGGTACATATTTTATCAACACCTGAAGGCAAAGTCGACCTCGACAGAATTTGAACTCAGACTGTAAAGACTGACGAAATGCCGCTAAGCATTTTGCCCGGCATGCTAACAATTCTGCCAGCTCACTGCCTTACCACATATATTATAATATTGAAAGTATTTCTCTGTGTATCTATATTATAAAATACAGTGATATAACAAATAAATACAAGATATATTGTTGGTGACCCACTCAGCATTTGCAATTTGTTATGTCAACATTTTCTTTCCTTATTTCAATTTTCAAGTTCTAACTTCTTGTTCCTTCCTCAATATCCATTTTATTTCCTCTTTTCAATCCACCCCTAACCAGTTGCTTTCTGTTCATATCTAGAACTATGAACATCTTGGATTTTCTTATGGTTTTAGTTGTTGATATTTTGATAATTTTCTTTTTCTAATTTTTCTGTCTCACTCACAGTTGACAATTTTAATTAATGCAGTTCTTCATTTGAACCTTGATTCTCCTGTTTACTTTTTACATTTAGCCGCCACATCACATCCAATATAACTGGCTACTCCACACTCTTGGAGGACTTATCAGTGTGGGGTTGTAAGGTTACAAAGGGTAAAAAATACTTTGTTACTAAGAGCAAGAAAAACCTCTCTGATAAATCTCGGGCCAAGGACTCTTCTTGTAATGACATGTTTTCCTCCTCAGATGAAGAACTTTTCACAAAGGAAAAAGAAATAAATGACACTATTCCTTTCTATAATATTTTGTAAGTGTACTAAGACTTTTATGAATAATAAGGCTTGTTTTCTTTACTTAGAAATATAGATGTTTCTCTGTTTAAAATCAAATATATTTTGTATTCAATGTTTGGGTCTTTTATGAGGATGATGAATGAACTTATTGTATACAGTGCTCAGGTGCACTACAACTCATCAGCAAAAGTAACCAAAACTGCATGAGCAGTATATAGAATATGCACAGGAAGTGAACAGTGAATGTCTTTAAAAAAAATGATTTTAATAGGGAATATTCTTCAAAATGCATTTAAAATTTTAAAAGGTTACATTTGAAATCATGCTGTAATAATTTTTTAAATCTTTATCACTGATAGCATCAAAAGAAAAGCTTCATATATATCGGAAATCAAAAACTTATGCTTACAGGTTGTTTTAGAGATTCATTTTTTTTTAAATATATAGAACAATTAGGATTTTTTTTTTTTTTTAACTAACATTTTCAAAAAATTTGAATTTTATCAGTGTGTAAGAACAGTGAAATAATTTAGTAAAAATTCTGGATTCAGGGTACCTTCTTCCCCACCCTCTAATTGCATTTTTGGTATTTTTATTGATTCTATAATATCAAGCTAGTTATCTTTTCTCTATGAACTTTTGTCAGCAATTCAATTAATTTCTATTGTTGCCATTATGGCCCCTGCATGGAGAATTTGCTGCTTGTTATTCTGACAACTGAACCTAACAAAAGCTGCAGTTTCTATCAAGGTATTCTTTGAAATGTAGCACCCAGAGGCTTGTTGTTAGCCCCGTGTCAGACCTAATCAATCAGAGCTGTGACCCATGTTGCCATGATTATTTATGCTATTAATAATTCTCGGTTTAAGTTAATCACCTAATATGTAATTATGATATTATTATAAATACTAAATATAATTAAATATTTTAAAGTTCTACCCTATCTGGGCTTGGTTACTTCTAGGTTGATAAATTAATTACTAGTCATGCAATATAGTCAGTTGCTTATCTCTACATATCTGTAGTTTCTAACTTCATAATATTCATGTAAGAAATCATTATGAAATCTCAGAGGCACCGGTTATTTTTGTGGGCACAGCTGTGTGGTTAAGAAGCTTGCTTTCCAACCATGTGGATTTGGGTTCAGTTCACTGCTCAGCACCTTGGGCAAGTATCTCCTATAGCCTCAGTCAACCAATGCCTTGTGAGTGAATTTGGTTGACAGAAACTGTGGAAGCCTGTTGTTAGTGTCTTTGTTTGTTCCCACCCCTTCCCCCACCACTTGACAGCCGGCATTGATTTATCTAGCAGTTTGGCAAAAGAGAACCGATAAAGTAAATACTAAACTCAAGTAAAAAAAAAACAGGGGTCGATTTAGTTGACTAAACCCTTCAAGGTGGTATGTCAGCATGGTCACAGTCCAATGACTGAAACAAATAAAAGATAAAAAGACATGTTTACAGTAAAAGCAAAGAAATAATGAAATACAATTCTCCTTCATTATTTGAATCACTAAGTGGAAAATATGGAAAAAAATAAAATAAAATAATACTGAAATGGAAAGAAAATAGGGGGGGGGGTTAGGAAATTGAGAAAGTAAAAAAAACATTCTGACCATAACTATCTTTTTTTTTTGTTTTGTTTTGTTTTTTTCCAATATGCCCCGTTTTTTTTATATAGATGCTAGGATATTAGTTTGAGAGATATTTGACTGCTCTTTCTAGCAAGTCAAGCAATTACTGAAAACTTTTGAGAATTATAGTTAAAGAATAGAGATGTTTTAAAGCTTACAATTCTTTTGTTACCATATTTCTGTTGAAATACATTCCCTTTGTTTCAATTAATTTTTAAAATAGTGAAGAATTTAGTAAAATAAGTTTGTCATTATTAAGCTGGTGTTTGAAATATGAATTACCATGAAATTTTCATGGAAGGTTTTTGATTTAGATCTCTTAAAAAAAAAAAATTGCAACATACAACAGAGCAGTCTCAGGTAGGTTGGTATCAAAAGTGTTCAAGTAAGCAAATATGAACTTGTAAAAGAGCAGTGATAGGATTGCATCCTAATTAAATTACTTGCTCAGTGACCCATTGGGTCATGTTCACTTACACACACACACACATATATATATGTATGTCTCTAACTCAAGTACTGTTACACACACATGAACATATGCATAAACGAAGGTTTGCAGGATCATGTTAATAGCAGGGAATTTTCCCATTATACACCGTTTTCTGGCTATTTTAAGAAACACATACACATAGAAATAGCAGTAGGAATGTGAGAGAGAAATAAATAACGTTAAGTAAGGGGTGAGTTAATATAAATAAAAGTTTCACGGTCATGTTATTATCGGACATTTTAAAATTATACACCGGTTTTTTGTTTGGTATTTACGAAGATACAAAATACACGAATCTGGATAACGCGGAGTCAGATTTACGCGAAATTTGTTTTATTCCATTTGTTTTCCCATTTCAGAGGCAACTTACTGTCAAAGTATTTACCTATTATGCGCCTTTTTTGCTGTATTACATAACAGATAAGCAAGTAAGCGAGCACGCAAAATGACATTATAGTGGTATATAGATTTATATTTGATAATAATTTCATCTGTTAAACACCCAACTTGCATCCAATTATATTTCTTTACTTTTTTCACTTTTATATATATTTCTTTATATATATATACCTCTTTTATATATTTTTTCTGGGCATATATTCTCCCCACTATATTTACATTATTTGTACACAAGGCTTTTTCGATCTTATCGTATATTTACATATTTACATTTTACTGTTAACATTTTAATCCCAACCCCAACAAGACTGTAATAAGTACCAGACCATTATGTCTTGAAAATCAGGCACCCAATCAAATTTATATGTCTAAATATCTAAATGTTTATTCGCTGAATTGTATTATACCTTATATACCATCAACACTTTGATTCCGTGTAGATTACAACTGTTCGCCGAACGGGAACATGAAAATTTGACTAACAGTTCGTGAATATAATTTTGCAGTTATTTAATAAAATTATATACATATTATACATACAGACATATATATATATATACATATACACATACATTTATATCATGGTGGAATTCACAGCGCCCTGGAAAGACACGCTTGACATTCCTCACTATTATCAGGACGTGATTGATGAGTCTACCTCAAAGGATGGCACGCAGCTTCATTTCCTATTGAAATTAACCGACGCCGACTATCAAGGAAACAGTTATGGCAGCTGAAACTAGTTCATAGTGTCTGTTGTTGACAAGAAACCGCAGATGGAACCCTGCTATATATAAGGCTAAACCAATCCTTACTCCTACTCTCAATCGAAGCGTTTGTGATGGTGACCCTGAGGTGTCTGTCAAAGAGACAGAAGAGTGGTTTCCAGTAACGTGATAGTTTTAGTCACCATCTGAAGTTGCCGCGGTTTCTGGGTCTGGGAAGAGTGTCCTTCATGTTTATTCCACATGAGTTTGATAATTGCAATACACGAAACTCGCGATCTTTGACTCACATATGTAACATTATAGACAAATACTATATATATACATATGCAGGCACAAATATACATGTATATGTTCATATATATGTATATATACACACGCACACTCACACATAAACACACAAACACACACACACACACACACAGAGACACACACACACACACACTAACACACATGCACACACAAACACGCATTTACTTCATACGATTACTCTGTGTAACAGAATTGTTATTAGTTTGTCTTTGGTCAGTAAGTGTTTTTTCCTATTTGCTTGTCAGTTGCTTGACCTTAACCCCATCAGCATGTCCCTTAGTGGGTGACAATATGCGCGCCTCTGATCCTGAGCAGGAGTACTGGGGCAGCATCCTAGCCTTGTGTTGAGAGGAATAATTTGGGGTTTGAATAAATGTAACAAATGCAAAGTTTGAAGGAAATGTTAGCCATTTTTCATACTTTCTAGGATTAAGCAAATAGGAAATAACAGTTACTACCCAAGGACATAAAACGTATTACACAGTATTATTCACTCGATAGTACTTACGAAATGAGGATTTCAAACCTTTTAAGAAAGACAAATAATTTGGCAAGTCATATCACTAAAATAACATACATTTACACTCCATCATATTCTATTGTGTACTTTACTTTAAATTGTGTCCCTCCCAGATTTTTAAACTGACATCTACTTAAATATATGTGTGTCTGTGTGTATGTGTAAGTGTCTGTGTATATATAAACATATATAACGATACATATGCACACAGGCACATATGTAAGTATGTAAGTATATACATATTATGAAGTAAAACGAATAAGCCAGTGGATACTCAACAAGTCCTTGTCCTTGTTGAGTATCCACTGGTTTATTCGGTTTACTTTAAAGTATCTATACACACTCGAAGGGTAACTGCAACTAGCTGACTATATAATGCGGCCGCCCTAGCGTTTTCTGGCAGCAGATATAACCGACGTTTTAGCTGAATACTGAACTGAGCTCTCATAGTGATTACCTATTAATTTACGTCAGTTGACGTAAATCCCTCATATACCATATATGTAAATAGATATGTATGTATGGATGGATGCAATTATAAAGATCCTTTTACTTACATAACATTGTTTGAATAAAGGATTCATGGAATTCGTCATATGGCGTTTGTAAGAAATAATAGCATTGCTGCAAATTTAATTTCGGAGAGAGATGAAAGTGGATAGGGTTTAATAATGGTTTCTGATTTAGGCACAATGCCAGCCATATCGGGAGAGGGGTTTAGTCGATTACACCCACTCCAGTGTTAAACTGGCACTTATTTTATCGACCACGGAAGGATAGGATAGGGTTTAATAATCTTTTCTATACTAGGCACGAAGGCCTGAAATTTTTTGGGGGAGGGGAGTAGTCGATTTTATCGACCCCAGTTCGTAACTGGTACTCACTTTATCAACCCCGGAAGGGTGAAAGGCAAAGTCGACCCCGGCGGCATTTAAACTCAGAACGTAAAGTCTGAAGAAATGCTGCTAAGCATTTTTCTCGGCGTGCTAACGATTCTGCCAGCTCGCATAATAATAATAATAATGATGTCCATAACTAAATACCACAGGCATTTGAGACACTGGAGCAGGACATGGTTCTCTGACACATTGAATCCTTTCAAACCATCCAACCCATGGAAAGCAAACATAAAATAATGTTCACAATGATTTTGCCTGAAGCTGTAACACTTTTGCTTATTCATTGCATTGCATTGCTTTGTAATTTTTTGAAAAGAAGCTGTTTCCCCTTTTCATTGTGGCTTCACAAAAGAATGGGTATCCAGCTCTAAAATACATGAAGATATATAATTCATCAAATCACTGCCCTGAAAAAGGCAATAAAAACAATAAGGTAAACACACACAAAAAAAGCCTTAAAGTTTTTTAAAAAACACACACAAACACACGAGAGAGTGTGATTTAGATTTGAAACTCAATTAAAAATTCTTAAATGTAAACTGAATAAAAGGGCATCCAGCTGTAGAAACCACACCAATACAGACAGCATAGCTTGGTGCAGTTTCTGGCTTGCCAGTTTCTGTCAAACAGTCCCACCTATGCCAGCATGGAAAATGGATGTTAAATGATGATATATACAGTCAATTTTGATGGAATCAACTTTATATTATGAGGTGGAAGTTTTATTTCTTTGGATTTTCACTTTTGTTTTTGGAATATTCAAAAGCTGTTATCCACATTTGTTTAACAGAAGATTAATGTGGATTCTGTTTTCACTTAGGGCTATTGAGTTTTAATTATATAAAGGTTTTGGGGTTTTCTATTATTTGATAATGCAACAGAATGTAGCAACAAGATTTTTGTTGAAACAATTTGCATTACTAACAGCTTTAGAAAAGGAATAACTATTACAATAATTGTCATTTCATAATCATCATCCTTTAACGACCGTTTTCCATGCTGACATGGGTTGGACATTTCAACTAGAGCTGGCAAGCTGGAGAGCTATACCAGGTTTCAGTCTGACTTGGCTTGGTTTCTATGGCTGGATGCCCTTCTTAACGCCAAGCACTTTACAGTATGTGCTGGGTGCTTTTAACGTGGCACCACACGAGTGCTTTTATGTGGCACCACACTAGTGCTTTAATGTGGCACTGGCACGAGAGCTTTATTGTGGCACTGGCACAAGTGCTTTTAATGTGGCACCACACGAGTGCTTTTAATGTGGCACCTGCATGAGTGCATCTACATGGCACCTGCATGAGTGCATTTACGTGGCACTGACATGAGCACATTTATGTAGCACCGGCACGAGCATGTTTACTTGGCACTGGCACAAGTGTGTTTACGTGGTACCAGCACAGGCCTCTTGCTGACCAATCCTCCTCACCAGGGGGAGCAGCCTTAACACTTCTGTTGTGTGGGATGGATCTTTTTGAGTACAGCAAGACGCCAGGTATCTTGGTCTTTTATCTCATCTGAAAGGTTCGTCGTCCTGAGGTACTACATCCCATATTTTCTTGAGTCTCCCTCTTCCACGTGTTCCGCCCACTTTGAGTGATTGGAATTTCTTGATGGAGCTGTCGTCATACATCTGCATCACCTGACCAAACCAGCGCAGTTTTCTCTGTTGCACACTACATCTAATTCCTCTTATGCCTAACTTCTCTCTCAATACACTAGTACTCTGTCAAACATATACACTTACATTACACATCCATCAGAGCATACTAGCCTCATTCCTCTCTAGCTTTCGCATGTCCTCTGCATTCAGGGCCCACATCTCACTACCATGTAGAATTGCTGTTTGTATAGTCTAACCCATGCCTGCATGGAAAAACAGACGTTAAATGATGATGATGATACATGCATCATACAATCTTCCTTTCACTCAGAGAGAAAAACCTTTGGTTGCCAACAAAGGTAAAAGCTCTCTGAATTTTCTCTATCCTATTCTTATTCTATCCTTTACACTCTCTGTACATCCTTCCCCTCTACTAATTTTGTCCCCTATGTAGCAGAAATCATCCACCATATATGCCACAGTAAGAACTCTTCATTTGATTTAATATGAACTAAAATTAACGATTTCCAAGTCAGTCATTTGACCATCACTTGTAATGGCCACATCATAATTGTTGTATTCTAGATTATCTTGACAGGATTGAAGCAAAAAGGAAATATGAAAAATGCCCATTGTTTAAACTATAGTTAGTTCCTCTTATTCCATGTGGAACATTGGGCAGCAACAAAAGATCTCCATCCTCTGTGGTCTTCTGCTAGAAAATTGGCATCCTCCCAGCTCAACTACTCTGCATCTAGATCCTTCAGAACTGTCCTCTTCCATGTTATTAATGGGCATCCACATTTCCTTTTTCCATCTTCTGGCTTCCAATCGAGGGAGAGCATTGGGTGTTTTGTTGATGGCATTCTAAAGACATGTACACGAAACCTCAGAAACAGCAACACAAGAAATTAGTTTAAGCTATGGAGAATTTAAATATCAAAGAATACAGATAATTTTACTATCAAAATTTAAGTTATGATAGGCATTATGGACCTTAGACCTTTAAGTTGATTTTTCAGCAATATATGTTAAGTTCCTTTTTCAACTTGATTGCTTTTAAGTCTGTATATGTGTGTCCCTCTGTGATTAATTTTGGGAATTCAACAATTATTTTTAATAGCATTTAATGTATTTGAATGTTTTTTTCCAATATTAAATTTTTATTTTTTATTTTTTTACAGGAGGTCCTTCAACAAATTTTAATCATGAGACTACCTAACATTCAGTTAGTTTGTAGAGAACCTGAAAAGGGTTAGTTTTTCTTTCTTTTATTCTGCCTCCCTCTTTTCCTCTCCCTCTCTCTGCCTTTCCCTATCTACCTCTCTCTCTCTTTCTCTTCCTATCTACCTCTCTCTCTTTCTCTTCCTATCTACCTCTCTCTTTCTCTCTCTCTCTCTCTCTCTCTCTCTCTCATGTGCAATAGATGCTTGTTTTATCTTTCTATTTTCTGCTATTCCATATTTTCACCTTACCCAATCCAATTAGGAATATGGTTACAAAAGGAATCTGTGAGACATTAAGATATGTCCCATACAATATTATTAGTGTGAAAAAAAATATTGGAAATCAACTTGAATGATTTTATTTTATTTATATATATATATTTTTTTTTTTTTTATCAGTAATGGTTGGGTATCTTAGAATTTCATGAAATAATGGTTGCATATTTCTTTCATAGTTTAGAAATTGATGACTAAATATTTAGATTATGACAGAATCTGTTCCAGCATATCAAGTCATGCATCTTTTACTGTACATGTCAGACATTTTTAAGAAGTTGCAACTACAAACCTTGAAGCTACACATAGCAATATGGAGTATTCCCATCCACCATGAACAAATATGAAAAGATATAATGATAGGAACATTTTAATCAAATTACAAAAAGAAAAAATCAATTTAATTTTTTATTTGTAACAGTTTTTTTGGGTTTTTTTTGTAATTAACTAAGTTTATGAAGGGAATATTTTTGCTTCATATGAAATATGAATATTGATTTATTTTAAATAAACACAAGGTCAATTTTTTTTTATAGGGAAAGGGCATAGTCATTAATTCAATGCTGATATATTATTGGCACTTAGATAGTAGGGAAGCAAAACTTATCTTAATATGGCTGAAACTCAGAACAGTGAACATGAGAGGAAAGTATCAATAAATAAAGCAAATAGAAAGCAGAGTCTATGGAATCATAGTATCGTCTTAAGCATCACCATTATGAATATGTAGAATTGAAATATTAAAATATGTAATATCTCAGCACTCTTCATTTATGTGTATTTGAATACATTTTAGAAGAAATTTTTTTTTAAGTATGGAAAGCATTTGCAAGAAATTGTTTGAATTTACTTTCTTTTCTCATTCTAAACCATATTATATTATAAAAATATTTCTACAATAATGATACTATTTTTTATGCTAACAGAGAAAATGATAGATGAAAACAAATTCTAGCTATAAAATAAAATTTGAAAAGAAAAATGCAATTTTTTAATCAATAATATGAAATTTCTGGCCTGTTACCTTTATATTTTGTATATTTCTATGCAATATCTAAATACTCTAAATGGAGTTCTGTAGCCAGCTAGTGATAAGGTACCTGAAGATGTACAAAATGTATATTATTAACATACTATGTTAAGGCGGCGAGCTGGCAGAATCGTTACTGCGCCGGGAAAAATGCTTAACGGCAATTTTCCCGACTTTACGTTCTGAGTTCAAATGCCGCCGAGGTCGATAAAGTGAGTACCAGTTACGGACTGGGGTCGATTAAATCGACTACTCCCCTCCCCCAAAATTTCGGGCCTTCGTGCCCAGTATCGAAAGGTTTATTAAGTCGAATTCTTCACGGCGGTGAGCTGGCAGAATTGTTAGAGCGTCGGAAAATGCTCTTTAACATCTTTAACATCCTGAGTTCAAATACCGCTAAGGTCAACTTTGTCTTTCATCCTTTCGGGGTCGATAAAATAATATATCAGTTGAGCACTGGGGTCGACGTAATCAACCAAGCCCTCAAGCTAAAATTGCTAGCCTTGTGCCAAAATTAGAAATCATTATATCGAATACTTTATGCCAAAGTAGCATTTTAGTACAATCTATCATATTTTTGGTATCGCATTAAATTAAAGTATAAAGTAGCTTAATTAATAACACTGTGTAAGACGATTTTTGGGTAGCAATTGTTATTTCCTTTTTGCTTAACCCTAGAAAGTATAAAAAATGGCTAATATTTCCTTCAAACATTGCTTTTCTCAAACTTGTCTCCACCTGGACAGCTAGAAGTAAACTGAATTGTTGAGCTTATGATGCATGTATTTAAACTGCCGTCTATGCTGCCAGAACGTTCTAGAAATTCTTGAACTTTCAGAAATTTAGCGCTGAATCTGTCTGAAAGGTAATGGAAAATAGACCAGTTTCAAAACATTGATGTCCAGGTCAGGAAAGCAAAGTTTGGAGGGAATAATAGAAATTTCCATTGATTTCTAGATATAGCAATTAGGAAATAACACTTACTGGTCACCTTTTTTTACACAGTGTAATCAGTTTCACAATTTACAGATTATAGTTCTGCAAATAATATTAAATTAACAAATTTCCTTTAATTAAAGAAATATTACTGATTTGATGATAAGATGAGTGACATTTAAGCGATTCATAAAAAAATATTTACATACCTATTGTTGGCATAACATCAATATCAGCCTATAATATATTTTACCAGTCAGAGTCTATTGTACGATGCTACAGTATTCCAAGTCTCTCTTGATGACGATTCCAATATGCTGGATGCACACCCACCTCCGAAATATGTATCTTGGTAAGCATCACATTATATCTTAGATATTTTCCAAGAATTTAATGCAACTGTTGCTTTGTTAAAACTCGCGTCATTGGTTTTCGAATATATATTTGTTTCAAATTTTGGCACAGGGCCAGCAATTTTAGGGAGGGGATAAGTCGATGTAATCGACTTCAGTGATCGACTGGTACTTAATTTATCGATCCCGAAAGGATGAAAGGCAAAGTCTACCTCGGCGGAATTTGAACGCAGGACTTAAAGACGAACGAAATGCCGCTAAGCATTTTGCTCGGCGTGCTATCGAATATATATTGACTCCAAGTTTATTGCGAGTTCGATGTACAAAGTTCTGGTGATTAAGTTGCTGGGATTCAGTAAAGACATCCATTCTGTGATGGATACGTTACTTTATGATCCTAGATACGTTACTTTATGAACACCTTAATCTTCAGTAGGCCGTAATGCAGAGTACAAACATAGGTGCAAGTTTCTGCATTATCAATGAAACTTAATCATGATTGTTATTATAATTAATTCAAAACTTTCGAAATAATGAACAATTTCACCTAGTAGGAAGAAAAATTAGCTAAGCAGACACAAGTACGAAATTTAAATTTATTAAAATTAATTAGATATAGATTGTAGTCATGCAAGGGACAAGTGGATCAGATTTAGAAAATATATTTAGAAGAAAGCTCACTCCCTAGGATGGTGGCTTTATCCCCACCCACCCCAGTTTAATTCTATTTGTACCCATTTTCATTACATAAGAATAAAATTGGTCATTATTTACTTTTTCAATGGCTTTGTTTACAGTTGTGATTTTGCAACCATAAAAAGAAAATGGTTTCCCAAAGCTCAGACGTCTGGCAACTGACTTGGTAGACACCTACAAGATTATCCACCATTTTTCCAACAACAACCTTGCCCATCTTTTTGAATTCCATATGACAAACACTCGCGGACATGCTTACAAAATCAAAAGACAACACACTACCCACCACTTTCGGAAAATCTTTTTCACGCTAAGAATTGCCGAAGCATGGAATAAACTACCCCTATCAGTCGTAAGCTGTCGAGAAACTACATCCTTCTAAACTTCCATGCTTCCTGAAATCCGCCAACAGTACACCTTTTGGCTCTTTTTGTTTTAATAGTTGCAGTGCACCTGAGCACTGTATACAACAATTTTCTTTCATTATATCTTTCATTATATCATTATCTCTAGACTTCTGTCGTGTCTTTCTCTTTCCCGGAATTAGCTTCACAATCCGTCGTTTCAACTCACTTGCTCACAGCTAACTTTACCATTTTTTTTCACAAGGGTTTTCCACGTTCTTAAGCAGTGTTTGACAGGAGCTGTTGAATTTTTAGTTAACCAAGTTTCTGGTGACGCTTTGGTTGACTTTAGAAAAGCTTCAGCATTGTAACAATCTAGTCTATAGACAGTGTTAGTGGTGTTAACTAGAAAGTTTAAAGAACTTCGTAATAGGTAAAAAACAAAATAAATGTGAAATCTAAACATCATTTTTCTCGCAATTACTTAATTTCAATTTCAAATTCAAATTTCTAATCCCGCTTCATATGATGAAAACATGATTATATCCCTTCTAATAGAGGCTATCACGACGGATAGTGTGTGTGTGTGTGTGTGTGTGTGTGTGTGTGTGTGTGTGTGTGTGTGTGTGTGTGTGTGTGTGTGTGTGT
>JAOPUL010000002.1:9725341-9735854 GCA_027564515.1 Octopus rubescens | reverse complement strand
TATATGTACGTGTGTTTGAGAGAGAGATAGTTATAGATTGCATAAGTTACTCTTTCAAATATAATGGATTCTTTTTGACTTTGTTCATCACTTCATTGTATACGTCGTAAACTCTAACAAACACACTGTCTATATATGTGTGTCTATGCACCCACATACTTTCGAAGTTGATCATGTTTCTTTTGTTTTGCCTGAAACTCTGAGTACCGACGGAGCAGCTTCGAATGAATAAATTGTACATGCAATCTCCTTTGTATATCCAGATGTGTGTGTGTGTGTGTGTGTGTGTATCATATATGCTATAATGTATATATAATAGCTAGTAAAAAAGAGACTTGTTTATTAGAAATATCTTCAATAGCTTTTTATAAAAGTATTTACTTTCTACATAACCTATTTGAGCTATTTATTGAATGTTCTGTAAAGATCTGGCTATATATATACACACACTACATGAGAACTGTGTATATTTTGTCTGCCCACACATTTTTAATACCAGTGGTTTTGTGCATAAAATCTGTGTTGTTGAATAATTATATATTATCCTAGTATCTAACACTACTCTATAATACGTGGGTGTACGTATCTGTATACATATACATACATTATATATATATATATAACGTGTGTGTGTATGTATGTATTTTATATATATATATATAACGTGTGTGTGTGTATGTATTACATAACTGCCTATTTACTTTCAACCTTGTTTGGGCGAAATAGCTTGCAGTACTGCTACTGCCTTCGAACTTTGTGCTATTTTACCTTCCTTTTTTGTTGTATTTTAATGACTGGCTAAATAAATGCTAATAATATCCAGACCGTCATCATATGGACACAAGTCTGGTTTAGAGTAATGAAGGGAATTAAATCATAATTTATTATCTACTTAAAAGTACGATCCTCGCCTATTATTTATTATATACTTCAAACACTTGGGATTTTATCTTCAATGCCATCTTGATATCTTGACTGTTGTTTCTGTTTAATTTATAATGGACGTATTACTGATAAATATCGTTAAACAATACTTCCTTTTGTTCATCTCAGATTGGCGTCTTTTTTTTTAAATGACTATCCCCTATTTATACCAGAGAATACACACCTTTGTGTTAGTGTGTTGTGTTGCTGGTTTAGTCTCCTCTTTTTGTCAAGTTGTAGGATATAAATTTACGTATATAGATTTTTGTCAGGTTGCCCATCTAAAATTACAGTATCTTATAACTTGCAAACATTTGCTGTATTCGGTCGAGAAGACATTTAAATAACTCATCAAACACGTTTGATTGTTTTGTTTTTTTGCATTATATATGTGTTTGTGTGTGTGTATGTATATATATATATATATATACACACACACACACTTTAATTTTAAATGCAAAAAATACTGAATGTTTATGTGGTGATTATTATTTCCTCTTCCATTATAATTTCTGTTCGTTTAAGGTACATTTTAAAATGTACAATGAAGTCCTTCGCTGACGATGATGATGATGTCCTTGGGAAAGTCATGAACATTATTATCATAACTTGCAAAGAAACGTGAAACCTGTGACTCTAAGAAATCGTAGGAAGTGTGAACTTTCAGTGAGATCAGACGAACCTATTACCAATTCTAGTAGGTTTCATGCTGTCATATTTGACTGGTACAGACATAAGATCCGAACTATTGATTCAAGTTGATTTCCTTCATCAATATTATTTTATTCTCCCTTTACTTCCTCTAATCAACGATTGATGACATCTAAAATGTAAGCTCCGAGGAAAGAGGTGCCTGAACTTGGAATCCGATAACTTTATATCTAAAGATTTTAGTCAATGAATATTACATTTTGATATGTCCTTACTACGAACTGAATAGGTAGTATGATATGGCAATCGTTAATTTCATTACATTTCTATTGCAGCTGCAGATAATTTTTGTTTAGATAGTATGTTTTTAATGCATTGATATGATTCTAGACTAACCAATGGTATGGCTTCTCCGTTAGTTGGCATAACTGTACAATTAATAACATTACAAAGTCTCACTCGTGTGTTGATAGAAGGAACTGCTTCAGTTAGGATTTTTATTTTATTCCTATTAATCACAGAAACGTTTCAATGAATCTACAGCATTTATCATGGACTACTTGGGGATTTTTTTTAACTTGTCTATAAAATGTTAATATTGTTTGGTTAGCTTTTTTCTTGGTATGCAAGAAGCCGTACAGAATGCAACAGGTGAGATTCATAAACTCATTTAGAACTATCACACGCTGTCAAGACAAGGAGACACTAACCTACATACTTCGATATTATTAGTTTGCTCAGAACAGTCCAAATATGAAAGAACTACAGTAAAACCGGAAATTAATAATCAATTGTTCACTTGTTATAATTATGACACTAGCAGTATTAATTTTTAACATTCAGTACTCTAGTTAAAACAAAGATGACTAAGATCATAATTCCTATGTTTCTATAACAATGGGATTATGTTTATATACACAAGAAAAACTAGCTGCAGTATTAGCATTTAAGTGGGATTAAAAATAGAGCTCTTGCATAGGATGTAGGCTAGTTCATTATCATCATAATCGTTTTAACGTCCACTTTTTCATGCTTGCTAGGGTCGGACGGAGTTTATTCAGGCAAATTTTCTATGGTTAGATGCCCTTCCTGTTTCCAAGGAGGGTAATATTTCCCCTTGGCCAGATATGTTTTCACAGACTATTGAAAATGAATGACTGACAACGACACTCATTTAGAACTATCACATGCTGTCAAGACAAGGAGAGACAAACCTACATGCATACATATATATTAATATTTCGCTTGGGCTTCTTTCAGTTTCCGTCTACTAAATCCACTCACAAACCATTGGTTTGGCCCAGGGCTATAGTAGAAGGTGCCAGGCAGTGGGTTTAAACCTGAAACCATGTGGTTGGGAATAAAACTTCTTAACCACACCGCCAGACTTGTGTCTATCAAGCCATGATATATAATTCAAAGTGTCAATACTTTTTCAGAGAGAAAAATTTACGTGTTATGAGAATTTAATTTTTTTTTCTTACTTGTTTCAGTCATCAGACTGCGGCCATGCTGGGGCACCGCCTTATTCTATCGATATCTTTTGTCGAACCTCTAAGTTACGGGGACGTAAACTAACCACCTGTTGTCAAGCGGTGGTGGGGTACAAACACAGAAACAAGGACACACACACATAGATATATACATATATATATACGACGGGCTTCTTTCAGTTTCCGCTTACCAAATCCACTCACAAGGCTTTGGTTGACCCGAGGCTTTAGCAGAAAACACTTGCCCAAGGTACCATGTAGTGAGACTGAACCCAGAACCATGTGGTTGGGAAGCAAGCTTCTTACCACACAGCTATGCCTGCACCTAAATTAGATAACTAAAGCAACTATTTGTATTTCTATAACTTGTAAATGTTTTGCACTGGTTTCTGAGGTCAAGTTCTGCCAAAGTTTGGTTTTCTCCTTTATCCAACCAATCCAATTAAGTGCTTTCAATAAACTAAGTAGCCTTTTGACTACTCGAAAGAAATCAAATCGTTAATATTAATAAATACATAATAGTTTCTATACTCTTCTTGGACCTTGGGAATATGAAATCGTGTTCAATTCTAAACTGATATTAGATTAGCTAAATTGGATGTCCCACATCTTAATTTCTCCTTATTTGGGTTTTTGCCCTGCTGAAAGTTTGCACCTGCTTGGGAAGAGTACTAAGGATTGTAAGCTGGTTAAGATGATTTGTAAGATGTTGAAACTTCTTTAAAAGGGTTTTTTTTATAAAAAAAAAAACCGAGGAACTGACCTTTGAATAAATATATGTATATGTGTGTATATATATAAAGTTCCTTTTTTTTGTTGGAACTCAAAGTAGATAAAGGTCTAAATAATAGCATGAATATTAGGCTAAAAACCCTTGGATGGAAGAAAGCCGAAGGCTAACCAAGGTGGGTTTTTTTAAAGCTAATATTCTACATGCTATTTATTTATAGCTTTATCACCTTGAAGTTCCACTATTAAAAATGGTTTCATTAACCATTTAATATTTGTTTTCCATGGTGGCATGGATTGGACAATTCAATAGCCACTGGTAAACCTGAGGACTGTGCTAAACTCCAATGTCTGCTTTGGTATGGTTTCTATGGCTCCATTCCTAATGCCAACCACTTCACAGAATGTACTGGGTGCTTTTTGTGTGGCACCGGCACCAGTGAGGTTACTAAGTAACTCACACACACACATATATAGGACAGTGATGGAAAATATTCAAGATTTGTTCATAAACTTTTACCTAATTTTCATTCTCATGTGACTAATACTTTCAAGAAAAGTATAATTATCACAACCTGTTTTGAAGTCCCCTCCATTGGTTGATATCTCTAACAGTTACTGTGGGACAATATGCGTTTTTTTTTTATAAGTGTATGTGTGTTTTCTATTTATTTCTCTGAGTATTAGTGTACTTATAATTCTTATAGACACATTTCTGAAGAGATCATATAATCTACTGCACTTTCATTTTCATTGGTCAACTTAGGAGTGTGTATCATCATTTAGCGTCCATTTTCTATGCTGGCATGGGTTCGACGAGTTGACTGGAGACTAACAAGCCAAAGGGCTGCACCAACCTCAGTCCGTTTTGGCTTGGTTTCTACGGCCAGATGCCCTTTCTAAAACCAACCACTCCAGAGAGTGTACTGGGTGTCTTTAATGTGTCACCGGCACGTGTGTATACACATACACACACACACACACCTTACAAATGTTCCTGTCTTCTATGTAACATTTGATAAGATGTTTCTTTCAGCTTTGAAATACCTTAATATTTTATTTATTCATTGTTTTTACCATACCTTTCTCTTAAACCATGTTTAGTTTTCTACTTCTTTCAGTATATATATATATATATATATATATATTCTTTTCACTTAAGTTTTTATTTTCTGTTTTCTCTGAACACACACTTGACTTCTCCTGTCACTTTTTGTATTTCAGACACTTTTCTGACCTTACAATTATTTGTTCTCTTTTGTTTCTATATACAGTTATTTACTTTTTAGCTGTATTCCTCTCAATGTTTGCTCTTCAACTTTGTATCTTTTAAATGTTTGTCCCTCTACTCTGTATTGTCTGGTTTGCTTTCGATTTATGTAAGCCAACTGTTTAACCTTTTCTCCTGCGTATGTTTACTTTTTACCCTTCTTGTCTTTTCTCAGATGTTGATTGATTGACGGTCTTCATTTCTTTTTCCAGTTAATATATCTGTCTTTTGTCACATTAAGTGTTACTAATTTTCTCTTGTCACATTAAGTGTTACTAATTTTCTCTTGTTACACTTGTAATTATCTCTCTATTATGAATACATTTGCACTACTTGTCTTATCTTTCCCCTCATGACTTACATTGCAGTCATACCTGCTCACTTTTTTGGTGGTACATTTTTTTTCCACCTCTCATCTTATCTTTATTTTGCTTATGCTTGTACTAAATATACACTGATGAGTTAAAAGTGACAGCGAAACCATACAATAATGTAATATGTGGAAAGAAGTGAGTTGATAGCAGTTAGCTAGATGTCTTAATGTAAATATAAGGGATCAACTAAAATAAGTGTTGATAAGCTTGATATTATAAAGTCACACATGAAGTCTTTCTCTGTCACATGTTTTCATTCTTATTTAATTAGTTTGCTAAAATGTGTATCTATTTAAAAGATAATTTTAGATATCTAAAATAATTTATTCTAATACTAACCAATGTCATCTATGCTTAAGTATTTTTTTAAATGCTTTTATCATGTGATTTGACTTTTAGTTTTCAAATGATGGTGTTAAAGTTTTTCTAAAATTAATTAAAATGCTTTCTTACTATTGGTATTGCATGGGATTTTAATAACATAGCTAGATTTTAAATCATTTAAATAGAACAATCTTTGAATTAAGAATTTGGTTAAAAAAGCTTTGTGATATATACAACTTTTCTTTAACATTTAATAATTCTTTAATTATCAGTAGATGTACAAAGGGCACTTAGTGTTTTATACCAATCATATTGTTATTTATTTATAGAAATTATCTATAATTTATTATCTATTTATATATTTGCTATAAAATTTCCAGACTTTGGATAAATCTCTTTTGCATAAAAATTTACTTATAATTCATTTTCTAATTTGTTTTATGCTGATTTATAGTTTTTGTGTGTATTTGCATAAATCTCTTTCTTGACAAATATATTTTTTTAATGCTTTGTTTTATTTTCTTTATCATATTTAGTCTGTCTCATTAGTCAAATTTGGTTATGAGTTTGAATAAAAGAAATAAGCATTATCTCTATTGGAATATCAGTTAAAATACTAATTTTTGGCTCTTTAAAAATTGTCTTTATTCCCTGTAGAAAATAAATTGCTGAAGTTGGAATTAATTGAATTAATACCCTTTTTAACATGAACTGCTCTTCACTTTATGATTAATTTATTCAAAGAATATATTCAGTTGTTATTACAATATAGTTGGTTTTCACAGTTAAAATTGATTTTCCTTTTTATATTATGCATTGTATATTGCCAATTTTGTGTCTATTTTGATACTCACTATTATTCTACCTTCGGCTGACAGTAGATTTTTATAGAATATTTGTCTAAATAAGCTCACTAACTCTATCATTCTATATTTATTGCTATCTACTACTAACTAATCTTTCCTTATTCATTCCATCCCATCAACTTAGTCTACCATTTTCACAACCAGTATCTTCTACATTTGGTTCTGTAAGACTTTTCTATTGAGTTCGTCGTTTTTCTCCATTCTCTTGTCTTCTGGCCAAGATCTCTTTCTGCTGCTTTGCTCTACAGGGTTTATAGTTAAAGATGAGTCTTTGGTTTTATGTTAAATACTCGAAACTATCTTTTAGTATTTCTGTGTATTATGTAATCTGTAATTAATAGTGATTTTTCATCTCATAAACATTTTTTCCCCAAAGAATTTATATTATGCATTCATTTTCGTTTTACTTGTATGCAATGACAAAAGAAGTGTATTGAATTTTATTGCAAAAAGACAGGTGGTTGTGGTATGTTATGCTATCAATACTTAATGATGCTTCTTTTAATGATTGCATAATCTCAGAGAATTGAACTAGACCTCAATGGGAATATTTTGTTTGGGATACACATTGAAACATGATTCTGGCTTCAAAAGATGAGTGCTTCAATGAAAAGTGTTTCATAATAACGAGTGAATTTCTGTGTATATTTGTATTGTATATGAATGGTGGCTGGACTATGTTGGTTTGTTGATAATATTTAATGCAATGCTTTATAGATAGTATTATTGTTTTGAATGGCGAGTTGGTAGAAGCATTAGAGCATTGAAAACAATTGTCTTGTGGTATTTGTTGCAGCTCTTAACATTGAGTTCAAATCCCACCATAATTAACTTTATCTTTCATCCTTTCAAGGTTGATAAGATAACTAAAATATCAGTCAGGTACAGGGGTCGATATAATCAACTAACTTATCCATTTAAATCTTGGGCCTTTAGAATTGTTAGAAATTGTTAGAAACAATTATTGTTATTGTTGTTTAAGTCTGATAAATAGAGGTAGTTATCCATGTCTTTTGAATGTCCTCTCAGGGAAATGTAATAGAGAGTAGTTCAGAAGTTTGCATTTTGTGTGAGAAGGGATTAAGCAATGTTGTTTAGTGCAGAGTTTGTAAAGTGAGACAGTAAGAGTGATACAAGGAGAAGCAAGTCCCAAATTTTTGGAATGTTATAGATGTGAAGTTGTTGAAATGCTCTCACTTTCGATAGCTTTTTGACTATATATTTAATTGGATCATTATGTATTTGTTTTTGAAGTTTCAAATAATGTTAGTTCATGAAATATTGCTAGAACGAGCTAGTAGTAGGATGGTGGTTATTGGGTAACTGTAATAGGTTTTTTCAAAAAAAGATAATCATGGAAAGTTGAAGATAGATAGGATAGCTAAAAACATACACTGAGTGACTAACATACTCTTCATAGTTGACGTATTTGTTAATCAGCATATGCTACAATAATAGGAATCATTGATATTATAGTCTTGTTCATAGTTATAATTTTGAATTTATTATTATTACACCCGTTGAGTTAAATATTTAATTTTTCCTTATTTTATATTATCTTTCATCACCTATAAAGTATTAGCTTTAATGTTCCATCAGAATTTGTGATTGTGGCATATTACAAAACGTAATAACCTTAGCAATCCTACTTATGGATTATGCAAATCCAAGATCACCAATCGATGCCTCTATGTGTTTCTATAGCAAATCCACAAGTTGGTGTGGTACATTGATGATCAAATTAATTGCAATAAAACCAGCAGTGGAAGTAGCTTAGTTTATCATATTACATATGGTTGGATGCTTCTTATTGCTAACACCTAATATAGCTAATTCACCAGGCCTAGATTTTGCCAACAGATTAAGGTTATTTACATGTTATTATTTTCTATTGCCTTTAGCAAAGAAACATTTAGATGATTTTTCATACATTGCAAACTTGTCCAGCTGATGCTAACATGGAGAAGTGCTCATTAAATTGGTGATCATTTTGAACTTGAAATAGTTAATTATCAGTAATAGATATTTTTTACTGTTGTTTATTGTTTTTAAAGAAATTTACTGAAAAGTATCTTGTATTTGAATAATTTCTAAAAAGTGCAAAGGTTATGTTCTCTGTGTACAGGCAAAATGTATCATTATATATTAGACACCCCAATCATGCAGCAATAATATCATCCTGAAGTTGCTGTTGGTATTTCTCCACACCCTCAAATCTCATATATTAGACACATTAACACTATTAGTGTAAGATCATCTTAAAAGTCTAATAGATTTGCCTGAATTGGCCTGGAATCTCAATTTTATATCCAGCTTTTTGTTATAAAAAATTAAGCTAGTATTTGAACATTGTTATTCTATCATTCTAGTGTTAATTAAATGTTAAAGAAACCCAAATTTTAATACTGTAGCATCAAGCACTCTATGGTGATACATTAATTTCAGATTATTCTTTAGATACCAGAAAATTTAGTATATGTTTTTATAATTACAGCTGATTTAACTGATGTTTACTCACATAACAAACTTATTTCTGCACATGTAGGTTAATATTTTTCTTTTAATGAAAATCTGCTGGAATTAAATTTAATTTTCTCTTTACACTAAGTAAGTATTTATTGGTATTTTTAATGGGCATTTTTATGATCTAAACTTTTTTTTATTTGTTACTATCATAAATTTCAAAATATTGTATCCAAAACCAAATTCAGAAACTTTGAGAGATATGAAATAAATTATTTCTAATGGTGGAACTTCGAGTGAAAAAGTTATAAATAATAGCATGTAGAATATTGGGTTACAAAAAACACCACTTAGCTGGGAAAAAGTCAAAGGTTGTCCATGGGACATGAGCCCACATCTTCTGTGGGTAGCCTTTGAATTTTTTTTTCCATCCAAGGCATTTTTAACAATGTTTCAGTTCATCATTTTGGTATTTAACTTTTTGACCAATCAGTGTTGAGAAATCTTGAAACTGGAATTCTGAAACCTGAATTAGTTTTCTCCAGTCATCATCATCCTTATAAGTTTAATGGTGTTTTTGTTAAAGTTAAAAGAAAAAAAGAAATTTTGTCTCATACTATATTATATAATTAGGATTATATGATTATGAACTTCTTAGTTTATAAAATCAATAAGTAGATATTGTAATTCTGAGCTTCTTCAGTATTTTGTGGTTGGTATTTCCTTTTGTTCAATTACTCTCTGTCAGATATGTTAGTAAAATATGCTTGTGTAAATACAAGTCAATTTAGGCTACTAATTATTTGTTTATCTACTACATAATCATCTAAGTAACTATTCAAACTTAATAAGGCCAATAAGAATTATGATTAATATAATGTCTTGTTAATGAAAGTAATGTTTCATCTAATATTCTTTAGGTAACTTTCATGAAATGTTCCTATTATAATTCTACTTCATGCCTCGTTTGCTACTAATCAATGTTTTCTGGTGATCTATTAGTCTATTCCTCTAGGTACCTTTCTATTATACTATTAACTTTGAAAATATTTAGATTTATCTCATTTGATATTTGTCTTTATCTCTTTAACCCTTTAGCATTTAAACTAGCCATATCCTGCCCAAATATTATACTTATTTTATGTACAGACTGACCATATTCAGTCTCTCACACTTACCATTCAATGCCATTGTAAAATTAAACAAGCACATAATTGAAATCTCAACACAAAAAGATAATGCATGATTAATTCAAAACAATATGAATTAAACAAGCATTACTTTAGACAGAATAATCTGAATGTTAAAGGGTTAAGATTAGAAAATGTCAAGATCTTGAAGTTATGTTAACTGTATAATAAAGACATTTAAAAAGAACAGTGTTGGAAAAGATATGACCTTTTGAGAGGGCAGAGCTAA
>JAOPUL010000002.1:9694349-9707216 GCA_027564515.1 Octopus rubescens | reverse complement strand
AGTACTTAAGTTAGAGACATATATATATATATATATATTTGTGTGTGTAAGTGAACATGACCCAACGAGTCACGGGTGGTCTAGTATATATATATACACACACTATATATATATATCATCATCATTTAAAGTCCGTCTTCCATGCAGGCATGTATGTATGTGTATATATATTTGACATGTATTTATGACATTACTTAGGGAAAGAGGTGAAGATGTTTTGAACTAATATTTGAAATTTAAACTGTCTTGATACTTGCCAAGGACATCAAAAAGTCATTTTGTCTTTATTGATCTTTTCTTCTGGATATTTGCCAGAACTAATTTTGGAGACATTGCTGTTTGTAGTCAGCTTATCAAATTGAATATTTACAATAGATTTCGAATGTCCTTAAACAGTGTGATTGTTTTTTTAAATATTCAGCTCCCTCATGTTTTTCTTAGGTAAAGCATTTGATTGCTATGTAAAGTCCAATTTATACAAATCTGTGTCTTTATAAAGAAAGGATATATCTTTTAAATTTTGTTTTATATTTTGGAGAATATCTGTCAAAACAGTTATTTTAAGTAATTAATGATTTAGTGTGTTTATAATATAAAACATGCTTAGTTGTCCAAATTCTGTATTCAGAAATATTTTAACTAATTCCTCTAATTCAAGGAGCTATTGTTTTCCTTTTGAAAATTGAATTTTTAATCTAACTATTCTTGAGAGATGTTTTTAAAAAGATTATTTTATACTATTTTTCTGGGGGTTTTTTTTTTTGGTTTTTTTTTCCTGTTCATGAATCTTCCTATAATTATTCTACAAAATAATAGCATTATTGTTGAATCATTCTTTTTATGCAATCAATCATATTGATCATATTGATCTGAATATATGATAATGCATTCTAGACATGATATGTCTTCAGGAATTCTTATTTTTAACTACATCAACATTGTTTTGTTTACTACAAAGAGTAAAGATATTTCTAGAATTTCCATGTCAAAAACAAGTTTCTGTCCTTTTCTATGCAGTGTTTTTATTAATAGATAACTTCTTTGTTTTTGATGAGACTAACTTTGAATTCTTGCTGCTAGTTACTATTTTAGAAGGTAGGAATTATTAAGTTGCATGATAAGTGATCTTGAAAAAAAACGATAATTTATTTGCTGTTAAATGAGATCTACTTCAGTCTTTCCTACAGGAGTATGACTTTCCTGCTAACATTTTTGTAATATACTATCTGCAGTATGGTTTGCAAAGTAGGTTGTTCTACACATTTGGGTTCTCTGTAGCTGCTTCCCTGACCCTCCAACAGTTGCATCTTCTACTCAAACTATATTAAGTCTAGTTGTATAGAAATTGGATTGTATTTGTTCTTTAGTTTCACAATAATTCTACCCACTTATATTATTTTGTATGGTTGCAAATAAACTGCTTGGTTGTCGATGCAACACTATCAAACTTTGAAGTTACTCTAGAACTTGCTTTATTTCTTTAACCAACTTTAAAGTTTATGGTTTCAAAAATAAAATAGTCTGTTAAATGTTTTATGCCAAACAAACAGGATTGGTACCTAAAAGAAACTAATATAGGTTATTTGTTTATTTTGATCTTTGTGGTTTTCTTAAATGTGCAGTAAATTTAAGTGATAGTACAAAATTCATTTCCTTTTGTGCATTTGTAGTAGTTATGTTTTCTGCTGCAGTAACGAAGTGAAATATCTGAGAAAGATGACTGTATAGAACTAAATCAGTTCTAATATTTTAAAAGTGAATTAAAATAAATAAATAAAATTAGAAACTACATCCATGCACACTGATAGTCTAACCTCATTAAATGTAAGGAATGTTTTCCTCCAAAGTTACTCATCTCAGTTGAACATGTTTTTTTATTTTAACTTCAAGACTCCATTGAATGGTGGTGTTATTTACATCATAAATTGCCATTCTATCTTCAGTATATGTTCTGTTGTCGTTGTTTTGCTCATGGTTAGCCCTGAAAGAACAAACATACGATCAAACGCATTCCAGTCATAATCATGCTGTTTTTATTTATTAGGGACTATATTGTTCAATATGTTCCTTTTACAAGATAGTAGGGTGAGATTTGAGAGATTCGCTACTGTGACTAGCAGGTTAGGTATCTTCATTGACGCTTCAGTAAAATATCGTTTTGTCAAGTGGTATTTTTAAATGAAGTTATTGTTGAAAAAGATGTTTAAAATAATATAAGTTTGTGCATGTGTGTGTATATATAGACACAGGCATGGTTATGTGGTTAAGATGTTTGTTTTGCAACCACATGATTTTGGGTTCAGTCCCACTGTGCAGCACTTTGGGAAGAAGTCTTCTGCTATAGCCCTGTGCTGATCAAAGCCTTGTGAGTGGATTTAATAGACAGAAACTGAAACTCATCATGTGTGTCTGTGTGTTTATGTTTATATCCCTTTGTGTGGACTTGGTACTCTGATTGTAAACGAATGTTATTGTCATGCAAACAATGCTTTTCATTTGCAATCTTGCCTTAAAACATGTCTGATCATTGTGCTGTTCATGTTTGAAGGACTAAAAAAGAATTATTACTTTTCTTGAAAAAAAGGTGAGGGTCGGTGACAGAAAAAGCATTTGGCCATCGAAAATCTACCTCAACAAATCTCATCCAACAAGCATGGAGAAGTTGATGCTAAAGTGATGATGATGATGACATTTATAAACTGTAGATAAAGAAAATGTTTGATAAATAGAGATTATGGAAAATTATGTTTACAATGTAAAACTATTTAGAGGTGTGCTGTTAATCTGTTAATAATACTATGGTGTTACTTACTACCTACTTCAAAGCTTATCAGGTTTATGTCGCTAGATATACTACTACCAACTTCCTTGTATGTGTATTAGTTATTTTAGTTTTTATCTGTATTCTTAAATATTTTATTCCTTTATTCATTCTTAGAAATGATTTATAATCAGATTATTTCCTTATGTAACATACACACATAATCCTGTGATGATAAATACTGCCTGATGAAACATGATAAATCTTAATATCATATTTTATTTGTATATTTAAAAAAAAAAATCCTGTTGCCAAGAGTACTAAATATATAAAATTATGTATGGCTACATACATACCTAACTTAAAGACTTTCAGATTTTGCTTTGCCATGTTAGAGAAAAGAGATAGGTGTGTATAAATGATTCAAGTGGTAATTGATTCCACATTTAGGTACATAAAGAATTACACAGCTATAAATTCAATGGAGGATTTGGATCTCAATTGGGCTTTCATTGAATAAGGTTCCATTTTCAGCCATCTCTTTTCCTTGAAACCCTTGCCATATACTTCAGAGGGGGTACTTCTAGAAGTTTCTAAATACAGTTAACTTGTGCTATGTATAGGTAGGTGGAATTTAAGTACACTGTGTGAAGAAGTTGATATTAGGAAATATCCTGCTATGGAAACAGACAGTGGAGCATGATGTGGCCTTCAAATTTGTCAGAACCTGTCAAACCATTCTACTCATGCCAGCATGGAAAACCGACATTATATATATGGTGATGATTTTGTGATAAAAGTACAGTGTAATAAATGCAAGGTTCATTTTGTATGTTTTATAGTTGTGGATAATGTGCCCAACTTTTTTCTCCAAGTTAATGTCTGAGATTTAACTCCACTTGCTTAATCTATCATATTTTAAAGAAATATTTGTAAACCAACCCTTATGTTTCTAGATAAAGCATATCATACTGCTTGTTTGAAGCCTACTTGGAAAGGTCATCCAAATGTTATAGTGAGATATTTCATATGCAATTATTCTAATTTGCAGAACCATCCATTTATGCAAGTATAAATAAAATGATGTGTAATTCATTAAAACAAAAGTGATCAATTGATTACAAAATGGAATTAAGATAATAGGATCTAAATGATTTCTTTAAATCAGTTGTTCTTGTTTTCCAATATATGTTTGTCACTCTTTTCTACTTTTAGCTAACTTAGGGAGTTTACTTTCATATATCCTTTAATCCTTTTGTTCCAATATTTTTGTTGAAATACACTGCCTTTGTTTCCATTAATTTAGAAAATAATAAAGAATTTAGTAAAATAACTTTGTCATTTTTAAGCTGATGTTTGGAACATAAATTAATGTGAGACTTTAATGGAAGGTTTTAATTGAGATCACTTTAGAAGAGAAAGTTTGTATCAGAGAATGAGGGTCAGTCTCAGATAGGCTGGTATTAAAAGGAAATTTCTTTTCATACAAATTACAAACGAGTCCTTTCAGAAACAAGATTTACTTCATTTTTTTTATTTTTTTTTTTTTCAGCTGCAAATGTATTATTATCTGAAATGGGAGATGTGAAACTTGCAGATTTCGGTGTAGCAGGACAGTTGACAAATACTACTAATTTTAGACATACTTTTGTTGGTACTCCTTTTTGGATGGCCCCAGAAGTAATCAAACAATCTGCTTATGATACAAAGGTTTGTACACACACATATATATATATATATATAATATTCAATGTTTAAAGAAAGAAAATATGCCTGGGTTTTAAAAGATGTTAGACTTCATTTTTCCCTACTTCTTATGCTTTTCAACTTTTCTTTTGACCTACATTTAATATCCATTATGTACTGAGGTAGAGCTATTTATATATGTGAAAGTATTTAATATACAGAATTTGTAATTATCTTTTTAAGAAAAACATTCATTTCAGTTTTTTATGTGCAAAAATTTCTTCTGAAAAAACATTGAATATAATAGAACAAGTTCCCAGTCAGTTGTGATTATTTGAAAGAATGACTGGGTTTTTACACCCTGTTCCTTTAGCTCTTTTATATTATACCTTTCATATTATACATTTCCTTCACAATGTTGTTTAGCTCTTAAATATGATCTCAAGCAATTTGTGTTGATTGTATTTTTAAAGGAAGTTTCTACCAAATACTTTTTCTTTATATATGCATTGCTATGTGCATTGTTTGCCTATTTCATATAATTTCTACTTTAAAACATTTTTTTTGAAATTATGTTATATATGAAATGTTGAAGACAACATATTAAAACTCTAAAGCCCTCTTGCTTTTCTGAACCTCTAGTTACCATTCGCTTTTAAACTCATTCATTACATTTGTCTCTTCTATCAATAGAGATAAATATTTTTTGCTTAAGATTCTGTTAAATTTGGTTTTAATAAGTATATACATTTTTTCATTAATTGTCTACCTAAGTGTGTATTCCAGTTTTAGAATAGCTACATGTTGTAAGGGATGACAAAAAGGACGTCTGGTGGCTGTTAAACACTGCGCCAGAAAACCTGTCCAACCCATGCCAGCATGGAAAAGTAGACATAAAATCAGTGGCAATGATATCATGCAGATTTATGATCATACCTGCTTTATGATTACAAGTATTTTCAGAAGAAAAAAAAATACAAATCAAACATAAGAACATACAAAATAATTTGTAAATCTTTATTTCACTTGAAATATATTTAAACATATATCAGAAGTAGTATTGGTAGTTAGTAACATTTTCTATTTTAATTTAATGTCATCATTGTCAATATTTCTTTTACATCCATTTTCCATGCTGGTTTGGAGTTAACTGAAACTTTTTCAGGCATTGTTTTATGACTAGATGCTCCTTTCAGTCACATCTTACAGTATGTAGGGATATACAGTGTGTTTATTTATAAACTGGGTTGATCCCATGCATTTATGATAGAACCTATTGAATTGAGTCAGAAATAAAAGTTGGGGATAGAAAGAAAAAATATTTTTGACAATGAATCGATCTGTGAAAAGGAAATCATGTTATTTCTGATATCAAATTTATTAAAATATTTGTAGTTTGTATCCTAGTTTATTAAACAGTAAACAAAGCTTTTCATTATTTTCTTTTACAGAAATTAGTTAATGAATTGCTTAAAGTCTTTTAATAAAAAAAAAGAAATTCAATAATCCAGTTAAAATTACAAAATTAAAGAAAAATGTTTGATCATCAATTTAAAGGCTCCATTAACAAGATTAAATAAATACTTAAGAATAATAAAAAAATTAAAAAAAAATGAACAGATTAAAGTATGCACTGTTGATAGTTCAATCATTTTAATATGCTGTGCTATGAAATGTGATAATGTAATTACCAAAATCTCAAATGGTTGGTACTGCTGTTCATTTTTAGCTTTGTTTTGTCTTTCATAATTTTTATCATTGTTTTTATGTCTGTTTTTGCACACTAGTATGGCTTAGACAAGAAATATTAAGGCACTTTTCCTATGGCCAAATACTCATCTCGTCATCTATCCTTGCTTGTTTTCCCCAAGTAAGGTATTCTTTTTATTTCGCCGGTTCTTTCAGGGATCTTTGTTTATTGGATAGGTGCAGGCATGGCTGTGTAGTTAGAAAGTTTGCTTTCCTACAGTATAATTTTCTGGTTCTATTCCACTACATGACACCATGGGCAAGTGTCTTATACTGCAGCTGTGGGCCAACCAATGCCTTGTAAATGAATTTGGTCGACAATGTTAACATGTCACTGTGTCAATGAAGGACACGGGCTTAATATTCGCATCACACACACACACAAACAAATGTTAAATTTGGATTATTATTTTAAAGCTTGTTTAAGACTAACAATGGAACATTTACTGATGGGGTGGAGGACTCAATACTGAGAATGGAGTTGAATTTATTGTAAAATTTGCTTTGAATCTCAGGTGAATAAGCAGTTAGGTGAAACTTAAAAGTCCCAGTCAACACAACTTTTATTTTATTTATGTGTGTACGTGTATAATTACACACATGCGCACACACACACACATGCAACAGATTTCTGTGCAGTTTGTGTCTATCAATTCCACTCACAAGGCAGTGGTCAGCCTAGGGCTATATACTATGCAGTGGGGCCTAAAAAAACATGATTGCGTAGAGAACTTTGTAACCACACAGCCATGCATGCATACCCGTGCTAGTGTTATCTTTTATTTTTAAAGGTGTTTATCATATACATACATAAATAAAATTGTTTTGCCTAGGTAGGGTGCCATTTTTGATTGAACTGATTCCAATAAGATAGTAGAGATATCGAGTGAGATTAATCTAAATTCATTAATCTCTGCAGCATTTATTGATAGCAATATTATATCTTTATTTTGTTTTTGTATTTCTCTTTAGGCTGATATCTGGAGTTTAGGGATTACTGCTATTGAATTGGCAAAAGGTGAACCTCCTAATTCTGATATGCATCCTATGCGAGTGCTCTTCCTTATTCCCAAAAATAATCCTCCTCAATTGTATGGAAACTACAGTAAATCTTTTAAAGATTTCGTGGAGCTCTGCTTGAATAAAGAACCTGAAAATGTGAGTATTTACAATGTGTGTCTGTTTCCAATATTTTTAATGTTTCAACTTGTTCTAGATTTTTATATAAGAAAAACTAAAGTAATGTATATTATTCTACTGTGAAATAAAGTAGAGAGATAGAGAGACTAATGCTTTGTACATCACAAAATGGGGAGACATATACAACCTTCTTACTTCTAATTTCTCCCTCAACTTAGGATTATATCCAAAATAATAGTCTATCCTTAACAATAAAATTCTTTACATGAGCATACAAAAAGTATCAGCATTTTTTCATTGAAATGGAGTCAAAAGTAAGTTGCAGAATCTATTTGCAGATGTACTGATGTCCCATAACATCTGTTATATATATATATATATAAATCATTCTTGAGAGTGGGGATTGAACCTGCATATGATTAATGTCAAGTTCATTATTTTTATGTAACTAACATTTTACCAAGACATTAAATGGAAGCATGGATTTATTTTCTTTAACACAAGCATCTATTTTAGTAAAGAGAATGCAACTATATACATGATTGTACAAGTAACTATTTGAAGCTTATATTTGTAATCAAATTTAACTTTGTATATTAGTGGTACTTTTTGACAGTAGTAAGATATTAGATGGATTATAATTAGTGATTGGACAATTTTTTTCTCATCCATTCTTCTTTTGATTTGCTGATTGAGTACATTGTCTTCTCAGTATAGCCTATTTTCCACAAGTATCTTATGGCTTGAGGAGAGCAAGTGTTAGGCATCATGAAGCAAACCTTGCCTTATCTGTAAGGTTTCCTTCAATGATGTCACCTTGATGCATCAATCCACCTCCCCTTCTTTGCAGCAGAACCACTTTATGCAAGAGCTGTCCCTAGTTTTGTAGTTCAACCTACATTCTTCTCAACAACTTTTAAACATTGTCAGTGTATTTACTTAGCCTAATACAAAGCACATAATTCTGCTATATCAGTCAACATTACTTGAAATAGGCTCTTTCCTACTTAGTGATTGAAAAGTACATACTAGAAGAAAAGTTCACTTGTTAACAATTAAATGTCTGAGTTTGTAACAACGAACCACTCTTTACCCAGCAAGGAAAATAACATTAGAAAAATAAATACATTGTTCTTTATTTAAGAAAGAAAAAGAAAATATCAGTAATTATGATTACATTACTTTTATTTTTGTTTATTTTTCATTTTTTTTTCTAAATCCCCCATTTAAAAAATATTTATATATGAATATATGTTCAAAGTAAATAATGTAATCATACATGTGTCTAACACAATGAATATGTTACTTCAGAGGCCAACTGCTAAAGAATTATTGAAAACCCCATTTATGAAGAAAGCCAAGAAAACAGCTTATTTGCATGATTTGATTGAGCGTTACAAGAAATGGAAGCTCTCAGGTGGACAGCAGGATTCTTCAAGTAGTGATGAAAATGAAGAGTAAGTATTATTATTATTATTTTTTTATGTGTTAAGAAATGCCGTACTATATACATTCTGCTGAAATTATCTTTATGTACCCTTTATATGTTTATTTAATTAATTGAGGATTTAGGTAGGACTAAATGTAACAATACATTTGTGTATTTAAAATCATGTTTTTATACACAAAGATGTCACAAGAAAGCAAGTACTAGGTGTGCAATATTTATCTATTTTATTTATTTTAATAAAGTTTATATTCTAATGCTCTTTCAGTTTCTTGCTCAGGAACCAAGTTATCTTGGTTTGCTATGGCCCCAGGCCTTGTGAGTAGATTTGGTAGATGAAAACTGAAAGAAGCTGTTGTGTGTGTTCTTGTCTCCTGGTCTTGATATCATGCAATGGATATAAATGTAATGTCACCATCTTAGAAGCAGTGTCTCTTGTTTCCAGTCTTCCATGAAAATGTCTGGCCATGGGGGAAATATTACCTTACTTTGAAAGATGTGAAGGGTGGGACTGGAAAGGCATTTGGCTGTAGAAAATCTGTCTCGATGAATTCTGTCTGACCCATGCAAGTATGGAAAAGTGGCTATTAAAAATGATAATGATGATTTTTGTATAGTTAGTAAAAAAAAAAGGCTATGACTGGTTAAGGCTATTTAACCTAAGCAAACATTGAAAAAGCTGGTGCTAAAGCCATTAGTTACATAGTGTTAGCAATTAGAAAAAAGTGTTACCTTTGGGGTATGTGTCATTAAACTAGAGCTTTATTCCATACTTTCTAATGTCATTCTGGTACTTTTAGCTTTCACAGTGATGACAATCTTCAAAATGCCAGAAAGTCATAGAATCATATAATTGGCAGTAAAACCAGTGTCTTCTAAAATAAAATACAAAATAAAAAAAAAATAAACCAAAACAAAAAAGAAATCAAAACAAAACAAAAAAACAATTACTGCTTGACTGATTATCGAGTCACCTTTTTAACACATACAATGTTATGGTATGTTATTAGTACAACAGACTATGCCTGACATTCCATTTAAGCAGTAACTTGCAATGGTGAGATGTTAGATAGTGAAATGAATACAGAGTTTTTTATTTCTGTTATTTTTATAAATCAGAGGGTGGGACACTAATAACGTGTGTAGTTGTGATATAAAAGTATTATATGATGAAAAGACTTCTCTTATATTAATTATTGTTCTCTTTTCTCCCCCTCTTCCTCCCCACTCATATATGTGACATCATTATTTTATGTCTGGTTTCCATGCTGGCATGGGTTGGACAGATTGTCATGGTTTGAGTTAGCTGTTACTTAGTTACTAACACTCCTACACAGGTCATGAGCTATTAAGGTGTTCTTTTTAGTTAAATTTGTATTATTTGATGTAGTTACTTTCAAAACTCTTAGTATCAAATTAAATGAATATCTTCTTTTTTTTTCTTCTAGTTCTGATATTGAAAATGAACATTGGAATGAAGATTGGATAATGACCCGAAGGTCATGTGATCCTAAAAACGGAGATGGAGCCAATGCATTAAAAGCCACAGACTCAAAGGTTTGTAAATAAATATTTTAAAAAATTTCTTTAGATTAATAGTTTGCCTTCCAAGGAGAGTCTCATGGAAATTTCTTCAGTAATATTATTATTATTATTATTATTATTAGTCTACACTTCTGCTTTCAATATTATTCCAATAATTCTGGATCTCTTATTATTTTTATATAGAATTTACTTAATTAAATGGGTTTGTAGAATGTAAATTTAGTATCATCTATATACTTTAGCTGTTCAGTCAGATTTGTAAAAGACTGCCACATGAAGACTTATTTACTTTTCTTAGCAGTTTCTTCTCTTTTACCTTATTTTTACCTTATTAGTTTGTTGTTTGTCAAATGGCTGATTTTAGTTTTTGCTTCTTCTGAGTTGATCCATTCTTTAAGAAGATTGTCATCACAGCTTTGTGAGAAGGATAATTGAACTTTCTTCCCAGTCATAGTTTTTCGTTATCAACAAATGATGTTTAGACGTTGTTGATATTATGTCTTGTATTTCTGTCACCTGTAACTTAAAAGCAAAAAAAGAAAAGAAACAAGTTCCAGTTTTAGGTCAAGTAGTTTATTTCTAGGTATTTGTTACCCCACCAGATTGTTTGCCACTGAGTAAATGTCATGTTTGTACTTGGACAGTTTACATTATTGGTATCCAGAGTGATTAGTATCACCTACTTACATGGCATGACCTTACTGTTCTTTCTTTCTTTCTTTCTTTTTTTTTAACTATTGAAACACTCTGCTTCTTAGTCATTTGTAGTTTTCTTTCAATATCAGTTGGGTGTGTACTTCACAGCTCTTTCAGTATTTCATGCTTGATTACTTTCATGAAGGTGAAGTAGTCAAATAGCAAATATATTAATGTAATTTTTTTAAAAAAACTCTCTAAAAATGCTACCCAAAAGAAAATAGATTAATATAGTTCATTACTTTTTACTTATCTTGTCATATCAATTTTATCACGAGATAACATAACAGGGTGACCAACACTTTGAGTGGATTTAGCAGACAGAAACTCCAGGAAGTTCATCATATATATGATGGACTCTCCCGTTGTTTCATAATCGCGTGGCTCTGGGTTCAATCACTGTGCGGCACCTTGAGCAAGGGTCTTCTAACAAAGTTTTGGGTTGATGAATGCTTTATGATTGGAACTCAGAAGATGGAAATTGTGCTGCAGCTCATTGTATATATACATGCATACATATGTGTGTGTGTGTGTGTGTGTGTATGTATCTGGACACATTTTTTGTTGAAAGATGCAAACATCTGCTAGAGAACTGATAAACTAGTGCTTTCAAATTTAAATACTTTTAGTATCTGTTCTGCTTGAGGTGTCCTTACTCCTTTGCTACTCTTACCATGATAAATGCAGTGAGCCAGTAATTGGCCTATTGGACTCTTGTAGCCAACAACACTATTGTTCATGAACAACAATATAAAATAGAAGTATATAATAGCATGTTTTATTATTGATTGGGTGTGGTGTAAACGTGAATGCTTGCTGTTATTTATAGCAGATCAAGCAATGGCATAAAAGCTTCAGCGTTGGCTCATGTTTGCACTTGGAAAATGTGCTGGAGTAATTGCGCAATATTTTCAGCTATTGGAAATCCAATATGCCTGGAAGTTAATCAGCCCCATCCCACATACACACACATACATACATACATACATACGTATGATAGATAGATACATATGGTAGTTGTCAAATCAATTTTGAGCATAACCACTTTCTCATTCCACACATATGTGCAGCAGGTTTGATAGCATTAGTATCATGAACCCTCAGATGTCTACCTAACTCTACTTTTGATGGAAATTTCTTTGTGACAAATGTAACATGATTTCATCAAGAATTCCTTCAACTACACCTCAGGACTTGCACCGCATTCATCCAAAATTGATTTTCAGCTCAGCAATAGTTGAACGCACATTCGCTCATAAAGGCCAGCAGTGCTCTGCTGGGGTTATTTGGTCTACCATTGGATGACCAGTCTAGATTTTGAAGTTGTAATCTGACCATAGTCTATGCTGGTGAGATTTTCTCAGGACCCTCTATCATGCAAAACTTAACATCCTGTAGTTTTCAGGTTTTACATTTCAGTATGTAATGTGCAAGACAATGATTTGCTTTTGTTCAGTACGAGCTGTTACCAATGATAAGAGTTGATGTTCAAGAAGTTATGCTTGTGTGTGTATACATCCATATCATTTAAGATATGCTAAGATTCTTTAAAGACTGAATTGTCTATAGATAACTGACAAATTTAAGAATTATTTAGAATGTTATGTATAAGCTGCATGTGCAATTTATGAAATTCATCTGAAACGAACATAGAAGTTTATGAAATTTAATTTTGTTGTATATCCTTGGTCTCTTTCGCATGCTATAGTGATGTATTTAATCTCTATGTGGTGATTTGATAACCTGAGAAATTCTTGTGTTTATATATATATATATATATATATATATATATATATATATATATGTATGTATGTAATTTTTTTATTTTTGTCTCATTTTTTAT
>JAOPUL010000002.1:9675119-9694249 GCA_027564515.1 Octopus rubescens | reverse complement strand
TGTATGGAATTTTGTTATTTTTGTCTCATTTTGTATACTATCAGGGTTTTCTTGTTATAGTTATCTTGTACTAATGTTTCAAAAATATCTTTGAGAACTTATTAGCTTGACCCACTCTCCCCTCTCTATCCCTTGTGTCTGACATACGGACTTCACCCACCAATTTCTTAAGCTGTCAAATGGGACAAAGTCTCGCTTTCAAACCTCAACTACTTCAGCCATAGTGTTGTGCCACTAAGGTGCATAACTCCTTTTGCCAGTGTTTTATTTGCCCCCCCCCCTCCCCAAAAAAGGGATTCATTCCGTTCCAACCTCGTGGTTGGTATCAAGAACGTTCTGCCATTTGAAAATTATCCTACAGAAACCATTCCACCCTTCCTCACACGGTGAAATGGGTATATATATATATATATATGAGAGAGAGAGAGATACCTGAGTGTTTGTGACATGAAGGGCATCCAGCTGTAAAGCATGCCTCTAACATATGTTAGGATGGGAAACATACATAAAAATGAATGAACATATATATCCAGGAAACAAAAGAGAATTTTAATGTCAGTAATAATAATACATATTTTAATCCTTTTTTTTTTTTCTTTCAAATATTTTAATTTTATCCACCTTTGATTTTTTTTTTTTTTTTGCATGATATTAGTGCAATGATACTTATTTTTTTTGGTTTTATTTACTGTTCTGAATAAATATTTTTGGTCCTTATGTACAGAAAGAGTCTCCAGTTCTTGTACCTAAAAATGGAGATGTTGTGAGTTATTTAGCATCTTACTAATACCAAAAAAAGCTTATAAAGCGTTAATTTTTGCCTCTTTATTTTTTTAATCAACAATTTCTAATCTTCCCCCGTTTCAAATACTACTCTTGTGTAACTTATTCTATATGGGTGTATATGTACGTGTGCGTTCTGTTAGAATGTCTAGGAATTTTATGATTTAATTTCACCTAGTTTTAAATCTATTGATTTATTGTTCAATACAATTTTTTTCCTTCGCAATTCTTGACATTTTTTGTACTTGATTTTTTTAAAAATCTAATCTAAGAAAAAAATTAAATAATCTGAAAGGTTTAATCTTATAAGTTAACTGAATCTTAGTAATTTATTGCTGGATAATGACATAATCTGAAAATGTTAATGCTTATAAGTTAACTGAATCTTAGTAGTTTAATTATGCAATTAAAATTAATTCATTTTAGGATTAATCTCTAGAACTGGATATAAGGGATATTAAATGTTGATACAAATATAATAGATGTATGAAAGATAACTAAGAAAATATATATCTTGTGAGTTCCCTTTAGGCACTCACTCTGGATTATTCTCTTTCATGTGTCCTTTGTATCTGTATCCATACTTAGTTTCAATACAAAGTTATTCATAATTTCACTATTTAAACTAGTTTTACTTACAAAGACATTGTTCTAGCTGTACTAATTTGATAAAATTAAGAACAACAAGTCAAAACAATTTGAGATTTAGATACAGTTGTATAAGGTGGTTGACTACAAATATTACTTCTGTGACTTTCTCTCTAAAAATCATTTCATTGAAGAAGTGTCCTATATCATAGTTTCAGTAAGAAAAAAAAAAAAAGGTTGCAAGCATATTAATTTGGTCATTCTAACCAACTTTTTTCAACATACTAGATCTGGTAATGCTGCCAGTGTTTCTTTCTTTTCTCGTTTATTCCTATATACAATACCACAAAGTCAAATCACTTAACAAAACTAAGTCATTCCACATTTTGAAAAAAGCCTTCAAGGCTTCTTTAATAAAACATTTTCTGTAGATAAAGTGTATTTAAAGCATTCACAACTCAATTACTAGATTTACTTTGTATTCTATTCTATTCTATTCTAGTCTGGTTTGAGTGTGTCATTTAACATTTCATGTTTGTTTTCTGGTATTTGGTGCTGGTGCTTTATTGTTATACACTTACTAATTTAACTAAATTCCATTACTTAAACTAACACACAGTTTATTCTTTTTTCTCATTAATTTTTTCCTTGCTTTCTACGATGATTTAATTTTTTTTTTGTGTTTGTTACACTTCTCCAATATTTCTGATATATCTTAAATATGTCTTAAATTATCAGTAACAGAAATTGGTCAGCTTTCTAGTTTTCTGGTGAGATGGCTAGTGTTAAGCATCCAGAAACACACATCTATCAATTTACATAGCAATTTTTACAGGAAATGGCCTGTGTAGCAAACAGTGTGTTGAATTTTAGATTGATATATAATGATTATAATCTGTGTTCCACTTAGAATATAATTAAATGCTTTAGTTTTAATATATTTCTTTTAGTATTACTTAGCTTTCTTTACTGGTTAATTTCCTTCAAGTTATTTTATGTTTAGTTTGTGTGGTATCCAACAATTTCTTTCTTTTCACTCATCTGCTTCAATGTCCTTTTTTAAATGATTCATCAGTGCCATTTAACATACTGCTAATGTTGTTTGTTAACATATGGTAACGGAAATAATTTTGTGTTTTACTCATCTCTCTAAACTTCCTATAGTCCTTTTATTTTTGCATATTGACCTCCCATCAAACGCTTAGCTGTTCATACAATTTATTTTTCATGGATGAATTAGATTTTCTGGTGTTATTCATTAATATCCAATTCTTTTTTTTATTACTTTTTTTTTGTCTAAGAAATTCTGTGTCTTAAAAACATTAACATTTGCCAATTATTTTAAGTTATGTTTTAATAGGGTAGCAAAATTACATACATAATAGTAACAAGATTTGAAAGCTATTTTTGATAGTGGATGTATTAAAAGATTTTTATCACTAGTACTTAGAATGAAATAATGGCAAAAAAGATTTCATTTTAAAGATAATAAATAACCCCTCTATCACCACAAAAAAAAAAGGTATCTCAGTTATATATAACTTGTCATTATTAAATCTGAGTATCTTCAGACTTAAAATAGTACACTTCATTATTGAGTGGATGGTGTTAAGAAGGGCAGCTAGCTCCAATATTCAAACATATTTGCGTAAGCATCTGACTCATGCTGATGCAAGGGGATATTCTTCATATATAATCTTTTGTTAATCAGTCACATTGAAATGATATCTCTAGTTTTAAGGTTTTATTTTGTTTTAGGGTAGAGGTTTGACTTTTAATATGAAATTATATAATCAACAAAATACATATCTACCAAATAGTTTCCATGATACAAGAAAAAAAGTTTTCGGTTTATTTATGATGTTATATTTTTGATAATTTATCAAAAGATATAATAGAACATATAAACACAATATTATGTTTGTGGAAAAGCCATTTTATCTTAGACACTGTCTTTGGCTTACCTATGACAATTGGCATGGCATTAATGTTTTGTCATGTTTAAAACATTGGTTTCTCCTGAGTTACATGTAATTCAGATCTCGATAAACAACTCCCTGTTTTATCCATATTGTTGCTTTCATGGGTGGGGAAAAAAATTTTGTGCAGTTATTTCTTTATCATATATTGATGGAAATTATATTTGTGATATTTATGATGCAGAAGAAAAACAACTGGTTATTGCTAGGTTAGAAAAGTTCATGTTATTCAGATTTGGTATTTGTAATCAATTCCTAATGAATTATTTTGATTAAAATTTAACATTTCTAAAACAGTGTTTTACTAACACTTTAACCTTTTTGTCTTTGGAAAAGCTATTTAAATTTCAGTACAATTTTCAAGTGTGTTTAATACTTCTAAACTTGCGTTACTCAGTACTTTTTTTTTTTTTTATTGTAAACATATTTTTATTATTTTTATTATAACTGCCTTTGGGCTTTCATAAATGATGGGTAAAATAAACCATGAATATTTTCTTTATATCCTTCACAAGCAAATCTGCATCTATAAAATATATGTCAATAAAAATGCTCTTATGTATGGTAAATGATTGATAATAAGACGAACTTTCTTTAAAATAATTTGTGTGTTTCTAATTTGTCTAGAATTTGTTCATTGAAGAGCTAAGATCTAGTTCCCTGAAATATTTCTCTGTTGAACAAAGTTGCATGTCTTTGGTCAATTAAAACATACTATTTAATTTATATTTTCTGTTATGTATCTCACTTGCTATGCTTTCTTCCGTCTGTTTACTGTATTTCTCAATCTACGCATGCTGTTTCTCTTGTAGCAAATACAATCTGCTCCACTTAGCCATCATGGTCGTGCTGACTCTACACCAGCCATTCAAAACCATGATGCTGACTACATTGTAAGTTACCTAATAACATATGTACCATTTTAGCTTACTGAATTTTATCTTTTTTTTTTTCTTTCAAATTTTGTTTACTCCTTTGTGCTTTTATCTACTACCAAATGTCTACACTTCATATTCGTCTTTGCTTTAGCTACTGTTGATGTTGTCATAGTCTAATTAAGTGTAAACAGTCTATGTGCACAATTGTTTAGTTCTTGTCTTGTCCTTTCTATAAAGGCAATTAACATACCATAATGCTCAAGTTTGAAACCTATGTAAGCAAGCAATCATTGCTTCTCAGACTAAATCCTTTAAATTCGAAAGCATGGAATTTTACAGTTCTGAGTGCAATTGGCAGCTTGGAAAATGTCAGCTTTTTAAAATTTAATAACATTAGTAACATTTTCATGAATGTGCCATTTTGCCTTTGCTTTCTACTTAAACTCGTTTCTTTACCTCTTGCAATTCCCTCTGGTAGCTGGTAGTCTTCTTCCTTTGGTAGATTAGTTGCAAATATGTAGCAGTTTTTATTTTACATTTTTTAACATTTCTTCTTAGCACTGTTTAATTTTTTTTTTTTTTTTGTCAACCTTTTTCCTAATTTAAAACTTTATATCTATATTCCATTTACAATGGATTTATAATAATATTGCTTAAATATGAAAACAGCTAATTGTTGCTACCCATTTGTCTGCTTCCTATGTTGTGCAAAAGAGACAATACAATAGTTGAAATAAAAGTGTGCCAACATTTGAGTATTGCTAAATAGATTAATACTTTATAATATAATATTTTTGTTGCTTGGTGACTAATGTTCATTTAGGTTGTATTAAGTTGCAGCAAACTGGTGCTGGGTTAATTTATCTTTAAGACAAAGTTTTAAAATATTTATGATCAAGTTGAAGCATATTGATCGCTGTTTTTTCTCTCTATTTTTAAATTCATGCTGATTATTGAAGCCATATTACTTTTCATTTAATTTTAAAATTCAATCAAGAATTTGCTCTTTTGCTTCTATTTCATAGTTTAGCCTTTTATCTTTTTAATGCAAATTGCTCTGGCTGCTTCAAATTTCATTTTCTTCATATTCTCCACCCCCCTCTTTTTTTTCTCCCCTTTCTTTCTCTTTTTGAACAATACTGAAAGCTGTTCCATTGAAATTATTGCTTCAGTTATATATTAGGATAAAGATTTGAATTGAGATTTTAATACAAAATTGAAGTTATTAGAAAAGTTATACAAGTATTGAACATCCAGTTCTTGAATGGTCTGTCTACTTAGACAAATTATTGATTCAACAAAGATAATACTATATGACATAAATATTGATGAAAATTGAATAATTATTATTCATGGGGTGCTCATTATTGAATAATAAATACCCTTCGTTTGCTGTGAATAGATTTAAATTCCTCGTATTTCACTACACAAAAATTTTCAGTAGGGATTGTAATGCTTTGGTCTCCTAGAACATAAAACAACCTTCGCATATCTCTCAATATTTTTTCTTTGAATAACATTTCATTTACGTCAATGGATTCAAATTACCAGGTTTCTTTCCGTGTGAATTTTTGTTAGGGGTTGTGTATGTAGATTTTTTTTTTCAATCATTTTAAAACCTCTGTGCATATCTTCTTTACAAGACTTAACTCTGCTTAAAATAATACTTGTTGACATATTTATATTTACTATATGAGCTACTACTAACTGACTGTATTTCTAAAAACTAGTTTTGCTTTGGTATATTTTTCTACCTTAAAAGGCTGTTAAATAAGTCCTGTCTTCTTTTATAGATATTTTGCTTTCTATTTACTGTTTCTGTAGCTAGAGCTTCACTTAACCACAAATTTCCTTTTTTTATGGGATTTGCTCTTGGTTGTAATTTATAATCAGAATTAATAGAGCATATCTTTAACATTGTGAGGCAGCCTCTTGTAGTTTATTACCTGTAACATTTCTTCAATGTAGACTGTAATATATTCATCTACTAATTCAATATTGTCTGGTGGTTGGTTATAACAAAGCTCTAATCTTACTAGATTGGTACTTTTTTTCTATTATTTAATGCTTTTTACCATGTTAGATCAACGCATGGTTTTTAGATTGTTTCCTTTGGAGTTAGAACACTGCACTTGTAACCGAAATGGCTATTTCGTCTCAGGATTTCAGTATATTTGTTTTCCAGGGCGCCAAACATACTCGTAGCAAGTCAGATATGCATCCTATTTCTTCTGAATCAATAGAAAATTTCAGAGTAAGTGTATTCTTACTACGCCCATTCTTTCCCCCTGTTGCACTCCTTGTACCATCTAATCACTTTAGGAAATACCTCAACCATCTGATTGTCTCATAGCTAACCTTCACAACCTTTTGCTCCACCCCCTCATTTGGTTAAAGACCTTGAGATGAATTCCACGAAATAATTAGCTTTCACATTCTTTCTGTATCAGTAATTTCTTTCGGTGACTGAATTTGTATTTTATTTCAAAATACTATGTCTATTTCTTAAGAAAATTGACAGCTGCTTTTCATTTTTGAACAACACATGGAACAGCATAATTTTAAAATTTTATGGAAGATATGTCTCCTTAATTTACCAATAAATCCAGACTTTCACAAAAAGATCTTTATAATTCTAGAATTTGAAATGTTTGGTGTGAAAAGTTATTTCTCGTGATGTTGATAAATGCTGAAAGTTTTGTGACAATGAAAAAAAAGTATAAAAAAAAAGAAGAATAGTATGTTTTTTGAACTGCTTTTGTTGATTAAAACAAGACTCTAAACTCATAACGATGTTATTTACCAGATGTCATTATGTAACTCAGTCAGTCCCGATCAAGTAAATTTATGGCATGTATAGGTAGTTGGTCAAATGACTAGGGTTAACTGTTGAAGCAGTAATATAATCTTTCTGTATAGTTTGTGAATACTGTGATGCATGTTGCGAGTTAGAGAAATGGATGCTTATATTGATGACACTAAAGAGAATGTTTGCTAGGATCTTTTAAGGTGTGCATGGGAGGGTGATGAGTTTATGATGCAGTTTGGTGATGGTTTCTTTTTTCTTTTCATGAGAAGTTGGTATTATTACAAAGCAATAATCATCTTTTCTCTATTTTTTTTTTTGAGTGGTTAGCACAGTAATATTTTGTTGTTTGTATCTATGGAAGTAAATTATTATATTTTTCTATGATACCAGAGTTATTTTAATATCTCCTCGTTTGATTTTGACATATGACATAAGTATATTGAAATCCTACTCACCTGGAAATTTCACCATTATGAGTGTTTCTAAAATAGAGCATTTTAAAAAAAAATCTTGTAAATTTTCTGTGATACAAGTGATAAATAAATGCAACTTTCATTAGATTTTTTTTTTATATATATAGTTTATTTCTTTGAGTTTTTATTTTTCATAAAGAAATATCATACACACATTACAGTATATTGTGAACCCTTTCCAAAGAAAAATACCATAAATATTCATAATAACCTAAAAATTAATTAGTATTCAAACAAAATATTTTTATTAAATTAATTTTTATAATTTAAACTAATTCCGATAATTTAGTAATTACATTTGTATTTTTCATTAAAAAAACAAAAAAAAATCAGAAACATTTCTTGATTGAGAAGTGTTGTTGAGAGAATGTATGCAAATTAGACAAAATCAATGTTCTAACCAGCACAATGGTATTGTCAAATTATATATTCAAAACTATTGCAGCCTTCATAACTCATCAGAATTTTATTGGCATTAATTTTGTTGTTCCTCTACACAAATTTTTATTTAATTACTTCATTTAATAATATATTACTTATTGTATTTGTTTTTCAGATAGACATATTCTTAAGATAATTTGTTTTACAAGTTCTAAATTAGGTTACAAACATTGATTAAACTTTTTTTATTATTATTTCAATTGAATTAAATTTATTGATAACTCAATATAAAATTTTTTTTCTTCCTTTGCTTACACAATTCCTATTAAAAATAAATTAGTTTTATTTTCTCTGAAAAATATTTACTTAGTAATTCTAAACTTTTGAATGCATTTCTTGTGTTAATTTACTTTTTAAAGATTAACACAAGAATATTCTCTTTGTAAATGTAATTCATCACAAACTGCTTATTGTTTTAAATAGTAATTTCTAGAGACTGTATTTACTATGTCACCATCAACCCTTTCAACATGATACTGTAAGCACGTTCTATTCAACAAATCATTTGTCTACGTTTATTTTATATCGTTTCACATGTTAATACTTATTCCATCTTGGTACTTCCTCCCTTAGCCACCATCTTATATATTCTATAACCGACCTAAATCCCTGTACGATCTCCCAGATGCCAATAAACCAATTGAACCTTCATACAAAACTAATACCCCTGCTGTCTACCATGTATATGTAAGTTACCTTCAACCCTTTGTTTTCCTTTAGATGCAGACTTTATAAGGAATGATAATCTTATGCATGAATAATTTGCAGAAGAAAACACCTTAACTGATAGATCTTTTTCTAAATATTATTAACCTTGACTAAAATTTGTTAAACTTTGCTGAACATTAGCTGTATTTTAAAATTTTTGTCTTGCTGATGAATTTTAAAATCTACCTCAATAGTCACTTTTTTCTCAAATCTTTCATCTTTATTGAATTTTTATTATAATTGTAACAGTTTTTAGAAAGTTGTGGTGCTTCCCCATAGCCCATTGGGTTTTAGATGCACCATTGAAGACTTTGACTTCTTGCCTAGCTAGGACTAATGTGCTTGTGGAAAGTCCATCCCTTTCCACAGGTTGAATTGAAGTTTATTGGCCAGACACATTATACTGCTTGATGATAAGATACAAGCTGTCAACCTCTCAGCTAGTTGTCTGGATTATTTTCACCTCAACCAGCCACGTTTTCTAGAAAAACTTACTATATACTTACAACTGCTCTGCTTTCAGTTTAAATGCTTTCTGATTTACTGTAATTAGTTTAGAGTTTAAACAATTTACACATACTGTAATACAAAAAAAAAAATGTTAACATTTCACTAGAATAGTTGCAGTTAATTAGGCTGTTATTAACCCCTAACATTTGCATTTATATCTACACAGCATTTCAAGCACCATATTCTCTTGTCATACTTTTAATGTGATACAGTGAATAAGATCATTAGAGGATTCTGAGTTCAGTCTTATATGATATGTAGACTTTCAACAAATAGATACACTAATTAATTCTTATCTGGAATTTCAGTGACGACATTGTGTTGTGACACCTGAATGTATGTCACAAGTAATGGCATATAATTAGAGAAAGAGTAGAAGCCTAACTACAATAACAACAACAAGTGTTTAAAAAAAATACATTTAGCAAGTAAATTATGGCTTAGTTCTTTGAAACAGTGTAGCCTAATCAGCATTATGTACACTCAACACAACTAAAACACCTTTTAATAATTCCATATTAACTAACCCTCACATTAACATATACTAATTTTTATTTTCAATATTTTCAGAATATTAATTTATTTTTGTAGATTTAACCCTTTAGCACTCAAATCGGCCATATCTGGCCAAAATATTTAACCTGTTTTATATTGAAACTGGCTGAATCTGGCCTCTCACCTAACCCTACAATGTCATTTTAAACTAAGCAATTACATCATTGAAATTTCTAAACTACAAGATAATGAATGATTAATTCAAAACAATATAAATAAACAAACATCACATTTGACAAAATAATCTGAATACTTAAGGGTTAAAAAGAAAAATCATTTTCATATTTATTGTTCTTATGAATAATAGTATCATCTCTTATAGTTCTAAATATAGTGTACGGTTTTAGTTAAGATTTCATGATAAACATTCTTATTTTAAAATTAGCTGAATGGGAGTGAAGTAGAGATTTTGTTACTGCATCTATCTGTATTGATAGAATTTTGAACATTTCTTTAAAATTCATATAGATACAGTTTAATGCAGATTTAATATGCACACTTAAGTTTGAAATTGAAAGTGAGAAGAAAAATTCCAGCCAGATTTAAGGAAGTTTTACATTGCTACATCCTGTATGAAGTTTCTGAAGTTGATTATGTATACAGTTTCAAGAATATACACGTTGATATGAAAATGAAAACTTTACACAAATCAGAAATAATGTTCTGTTCTGATTTTGCTATTTTCTAGGATAGTGATATAATGTGTACTTTTGCACCAAAGCCTATATGAGAATAATGTTCTCAAATGGTGTCTACCACAGTAAAGTTTGTTCTAATAGAAGACCCACATCATCATCATCCTATGGAAAAACGGACGTTAAAGGATGATGATGATGATATATATATGAGAGAGAGATAGAAACAGGCATGGCTGTGTGGTTAAGAAGTTCACTTTTCAATCATAGTTTTGGACCCATTCCCACTGAGTGGCACTTTAGGCAAGTGTCTTCTATTATAGTCCTAGGCCAACTAAAGCCTTGTGAATGGATTTTGTAAGTAGAAACTGAATGAAGCCTGTCATATAGATATTCACGTATATCTCTGGTAATGATGATCTCTCTCTCTTATAAATATATGTATATATATATATATATATATAGGTGTGTGTGTGCATTTGTGCATCTTCGAATATAGAAAATTATAAGTGGTTTTGTTGTTGTCACTTCTGTCAACATATAATGTCTGCTGGCTTTGCACCTGTGAAAGTGTGTGAAATAAGTCCCTTATCTGAAAAGCAGGCAAAGGTTAGTGACAGGAAGAGCATCCAGTTGTCTAAATTATGCTTGCATGGGTAGAATGGACTTAAAAAAACGAATAAACAAAGAATATATTTTATATTTTCCAAACAAAACAAAAAAAAAGAGAGATGAACTGAACACCATTAGTAAATGTTTGGGATTAATTCTTTAGAGTAAATAGAGATATTTCAGTCCACCTGTATTTTTCTCCCAGAGTAATTATTTTTGTTTTGTTTTGTTTTTTTATCTTTTTCTCTAAATAATTCTTGATAATGTTTTTCCTACCACTTACAGATCAGTACCAAAAATTTAACTTTTAGGAACTTATTGCTAAGAAACTTTTTTTTTTCTTCAGAATTCTTAGCCAAAGTTTATTTTAAATTAATTCATATATATGATATAAAAACATTAGGTGTTTTTTTTTTTACTCTTTACTGTCCCCACCTCTTTAAAAATTTTTTTTTTTTAAAGATCAGTTTGCTGATATTTTGTTAATGATGCAGTGGCCATTAGTGCAAACCACTTAATATTTGCTCTGCAGCAAAATCATCTGATAACAGACAGCTGACATTCTGCCCCCTGAGTGAAAGTCCTGCTAAGCAAACAAATAATTGTTCATAGAATGGGCTTCTTTTTTAGGTTGTGGAAACACTAAAAGGCATGAGCATCCAAAAGAAAATGTTAATATGCATGAATAAACATTTGAGATGTTTATATTATTAATGAAATTAAAATGAAAGCATTTTTTAACAAAAATGTTTAAAGAAATGTTACATCATCATTTTTTTCCTTTTGATGTAACTTTCTTAATTATACATAATAATAAATTTGTCTGAACTTGATTACTGAATTTTCTGACACTGATTTATTTGTAAGATTATTCATGTTCTCCTCAAATGTTGCTTATGTTTTTATCAAGTAAGGTTTAAACTAATGACCTGTCAAGCACCTAAAATTTCAGGGATTGGGTGTCAAATTCAGTTCACTATTAATAGGAATTAAATGTCTAGTAAAACCTAAATTTTGTTATATTTTACCATTTTTGTTTTTTAAAACAAAAATGGTGCTGAATATTGTTTCTGTACCAAGAATTGTCAGAAGATTCACCCTGTCATTACCATATTTTTGTTAAAATATACTGCTCCCCCCACCACCACCACCACCAAATTAAATTTTGAAATAATATTTTCATTACTTAAATTAACATGCAATTTTGATGGAAAATTTTAATTTAGATCACTTAAAACAAAAAACTTTGTATCCTAGAATCAAGAGTGGTCTCTGGCAGTTAAAGTAGTAAGAAAAATTTCAAACCACTGGGCCTTCACAGATATTATTTCTGAATGAGATACAGGAACTCTTTTGTTACCATATTTCTTTTAAAATATACTGCCTTTGGTTTCTATTAAATTGTTAAAATAATGAAGAATTTAGTAAATTAACATGAAATTTTGATGGAAGGCTTTAATTTAGATCACTTTAAAACAAGAAGTTTGTATCATAGAAGCAGGGACATTATCAGGTGGGTTGATATAAAAAGATTAAATAATTTAACCCCCACCCATACATACACTTTTTTTCTTCAGAATTACTATTAGATGCTAGTTTAATAAGTACAGTTAACAAAATGCATGCAATTATTTATTTATTACAAATTTAACATTACAAGGACAATAACATAAGTTTGCCTGTCTACCTAGGAAACAGTGTTTGTGTATTACAATGTTCTACTTTGTAACATTGCGACAACAAAACATTTAATTCAACAATCATAATCTGGTTTACTGACTTTATAATATTTTTTAGCATTAGTTAATTAAAGACCAGGTTGGAAAACATATTAGGAACATGGTGAGGCTGCGATTGATAAATTGTAATTTAAGTCAATCTTAATTATTATGTGCATTAATTAATGCAGCACTTCCACTTGTTTTAGATTTACTCAGCTCCTCTTATAGTATGCTCATCCAACTTTACCCTCTTTCACCTGATTCTCTAATATTTTCTTTCTTTTAAGCTATTTAAAATTATATGCTCTTTTTTTAAGCCATGCACTGATGATAGAACTTGCTCATTCTCTATTGTTCATGTGGTTTTTTGCAGATGTATTGTATACAAATGATTTATTTTTGTGAGAAATAATTATTTTTCTTCCTTTCTTTTTTCACAAGAATGTTATTGATATTATCGTTACTATGTTCAAGACATTAAAGTGACAACAACCTAAGTTGTTTTTTATTCTTTTTAAATTTTGTTTCTTAATCACCGGAATTTTTTTTTATTTACAGCCACCACGAATTGCAAGAAACCAGCCATCCTCTGGAACAGAATCTGAAATAGTATCTCTACCCTCCAACCAAGCTTCTACATGTCTTTCCATTATTGTGTTCCCTATTCTCAATGAGGTAAGTTAAGATATGTTGAAAGACAAAATATTTCAGCAAAGTAAATTATACTAGTAAAATGTCTTGGAAAGTGAATTAGGCTTTTAATATTTTTTTAACAAGGATGTTGTTATATTGAAACAAAATAGAAGTGCAAGTGAGAAAATAGTCAACAAGGTAATGGTTATTGCAAACAAACTTAGTTAATTAAATCAGATAATTTTTTAATTGCTCTAGAATAATAGCTGATATAAATGTTGGTTTTCCCAGCATGCTTTTACATCATATAGAGAGATGGGAGAGAGAGTTAATATAAGAAGTGTAGGATGATGGCTCATACAAAGTTAGGTGGCATGCAAAGAGTGAAAGAACATTACACTCACACACACAGTGAAAGGGAAAGAAGCATAGAGAAGAGGGAGTAAATGACAGTAGTTATGGGAGGAGTTGTACAAATGAGAAATCTTTTATTTAAATTTATTTTAAGGTAATAAATATTTTTTTGAAAATTAGTATTCATTTCATAAGTTTTATAGGCACCATTAAATTATAATTATGCCATATTTCATGATATTACTCATGACAAAAGTATATTTTCAAATTTATGTCATGTGTCTGTGTGACACTCTTGTTAGTGAATATTATTGAATGAATGATTGTTTATTCTGTGGTACTTCTCTATACTCCATAATTGGACAAGTTTTATAGTGAGTTGGAAGTTAAAATACAAACAGTTTATTGCCCTTGAATATAAAGCCAAATATTTTTTTTTTGTTGGTTAAATTTGGATTGTCTGCAGATAATTATTTCTCATGTGAAGTTATAGTTTAACTAAAATATTGAATTTCTGTAATATAATTGGTGCTGACCTATCTTTTCTTTAGATTAACCTTCTCAAGTCTAAAAGGTCATATAATAGTTGCTACTAGTATTTATGTACTTGAAAAGGTTAAAAGCTTGTCATTGTGTTGTTAAACTAAGTCTTAACTTGATTATATATTTCAGTTACGAGAGCATTACAGAGTAGTGAGACCGCCTCAGAATATTGAAGCCATTGATGAATTAAGGAATGCTTTTGACTTGGTAGAGAAATCCTGTCCCGGCATCACTGACAGATTTTTAACAGATGTTGTAAGAAACATAGGGGAACAGATGTTACGAGAAGCTGAAGTTCGTCAAGGGGTAGAAAAATTTAAACGGTACAGTGGTTCATCTTTTATATTATTTATCTCTCTGGAAAATGAATGTTCAAAACCCATTTTATTCCTACTTTGTTCCCATTATAGTAAAACTGGGGCTGCACCCTAAGGAAAGATTTTGTGCATTCATTACAGTATGCTGCTAAGTAAATCACTTGGAATGATCTGATATTAAAACAGAATCCAACATAAGCTTTATAATATCACTAAGTTATTAGTTAAGAGAGAATCTACTAATATATAATCCTACATTGTGATTTGCATTTTAAATTTACTGATTAACTGAATGTGAAGTCATTGCAAAAATATTTTATGATGGATATCTTTCACAAAGTCAGCATATTTGAGGCAAATGCAGGTCTTAGTTTGAGCTTTTCACATTACCATTTACCTGATTTTATTTCAGAAGAGACACCAATTCATTTGGTGAAAATATAATTGTACAGTAAAGAAAAGAAATAAGAAAGTCTTAATCCTCAATTTGCACAATGAAAAATGGGCCTCATTGACAAGGCTAACTGAATTTCTCAATTCAATTTCTGTGCCTTTCTTAAATCATAAAACTTAAGTAAGCTATGTATGAAGGTATGACACAGTGAAAAAACATATTTGTTTAGTTAAATCTTTTATTTATTTCACTGCTTGTGCAGTTTTCTGCTTTCCACTTCCTTATTGATGTCAGAAATGGTATAGTAATGAATTTACATGCCATTTAGAGTAATGTCTATTTGTTTTGGCAGTATAGCTTACCAAATCAACTTATGTTAAATTACATTCCACTCATGACCATCACATCCTTTTTTCAGAATATGTAACCTAGGAACTATATTATCTAGTATATCCCTTTATTTGTGTGAAGGATATTTGACTATTATTTCTAGCAAGTCGAGACCTCTGTTGGCTCACTATTTAGGGGATCATCTAACTATTCTGGTTGTTTTTGTTAATTCTATTTAATTGAGAAATGTAAATTAACTTAGCTAAATGCTTAAATGACACAAGTACATTATTGATTTTGATTTCTCTTTTTCTGTTGTAGGCCATATTGAACCTGACACAAAAGATCTCAAGTCTATCTTTTCCACACCACCAAATAGCCTCTACATCTCCTTTCAATTTGGGTTATGATTTTAAAAATTTCTAGCAGGTTAAATACTATGAAATGTTTCCACTTGTTTCTCCTCTGAAACAGAAACTACCACTATCTTATCTTTCCTTCAAAGCCGCAAAAGAAAATGAACCCTCCCTCCCTACAAAAAAGCATTTTTACCCCAAAACACTTGGATTCGTCTTTTCATCAGTCAAATACCGGCTGTTGGTGGCAGGGGTCAAGCCAGTGTTTGAATAGGAACCCCTTTTATTTAAGTTGGTTTTATTTTTTAAAGAAATATACATACATGTGTATAACCCATGTGTGTATGTGGTTTTTCTTTTGAAGTGGAAAGAAATACATTTTTCCCTTCTAAATAAAGTCAGCTTCAAAGAAATAACATACAAAGAATCCCATGAGCAAAGAAAATTATTACTTTTCTGATAACTAAAACAATGTAGCCGTTTAAAATTATTGTCTTCAATGTGGGCTCACTATCAAGCAGTGTTCAGAACTGACCTTAATTTCTTTTTTCTCTCTCTTCCCCCTACTTTTTTTTTTGCTGTTTGAGGAGCAGAGTCCATAACTGATAGCCAGAAACAAAAAATACAATCTAATATTTTCATTGGTTTAACTTGTATATTTCTGGAAAAAACAAAACAAAACAAAATGGAAAAAATACAACCCACTATTTGGCTGCCATCTTGGACAAACATATGTGATGCTCTTGTGTCTACTATTCCATTATTTTATTTTCATGCTGTGTACATAAAGGTGTATCATATTCACTGGAAAGTATTCTACTGTAAATAGTATTAAAGTGTAGAGGTCAAGGATAAATTTAAAATATATTTGTTCTGTTTTTTTTCATTGTGTTTGTGTATTCTATGTATGTATGTAAGGAATTGGCATATCTTTTAACAAGCCAATGAGTTTTGTTTAGTTTTGCTTCCAAGTGCAGTTTGTAAAAAGCACCCAGCACACTCTGTAAAGTGGTTGATGCTAGGAAGGGCATCCAGCCATAGAAACCAAGCCAAAACAGAAATTGGGAGACTGGCCAGCTCCTGTCAAACCGTCCCAACCAATGCCAACAGACGTTAAACGATGATTTAAAAAAAGACTCAAATACACTAGTATTCATCATCGTTGTTTTAATGTCCATCTTGCATGGGTTGGAGGAGTTCATCAAGGCAGATTTTCTATGGGTGGATGCCTTTCAATGTTATAGTACACAGCACTTGCTTTTTATTACAAATACATAATCGTAAAAAACTACTGGTATTAAAACACCTGATAAAATTTCTAATTTGCTTGTAAAAAAAAAAAATTAAATTTACAAACAAATAGATACTCCTTGAGGATGATAAATTCAAAAGAATGTGAATAAATAAGCATTTGACAGACTAATCTAAATGCTAAAGGGTTAAATTATCAACCATCTTGTAGAATTGCACAGAATGAAACTGGAAGCCCTAGTTCTAACTTGAAAACATGCAAGTAAGTCAAATGAAGAGTGTACATTAGCCTTTAGCGTTTAAACTGGCCATATCCAGCCCAAATATTCTGTTTTATGTTCAAACTGGTGAGATCCAGCCCTACAATGGCATTCTAAAAATAAACAATCACATCATCAAAATCTCAAAGCTACAATGCATGATTAATTCAAAACAATGAATAAATAAGCATTACATTTGGCAGAATAATCTGAATGCTAAAGGGTTACACACAAACAAAAATAAAAGGAAATGCTTATAAGTTCAAATGATTTATTTAGATAAATGGATACAAAAAAATATAAATATATACATCTACAAATATATGATTAAGTTTCAGATTATTCTATCTTCATTTCTGAGATATTCCCCAATGTCTGCCTGATGAAATGCAACGATATCCATTGGGTCTGCTCTTCGACAATTTTGTGTTGATTTAGATGCTACTCCAAATCCCTGAAATATAAAATTTTAAGTAACAATTGAGTGTTTTTAAGCAAATTTTGAATTTCTATCATTTTAATGTCTATTTTCCTATATTTACATGGGCCAAATGCCCTTCCTGATGCTAACCCTACTTGTAATAATCTCCCAGTCTATTGAACAAACAACCCAGATATTGTTATGCAGAGAGAACTTAAAACAAACGACACCATTTAAATGTGCACTTTCTTTACAATCAGTAAACGTGTGGAGATTGTGCAGCATGTCAAGAAACCTAGACAAGCTTTCAAGGTGGACTGAAAGCAAATGTCCACATGAACAGTAAAGATTTGTTACATCTGGCAAACATGTGCAGATGAGGGGAAACTTGAACTCATTCACACACATACATATGATAGACTTCTTTCAGTTTCTCTCTATCAAATCCATTCACAAGACTTTTAGTTGTGGCCCAAGGTGCCACACAATGGGAATGAACCTGAAACCACATGATTGGAAAGTATGCTTCTTAACCACACAACAAAGCATATTGAGTTAGAAAAAAGCTGACAGTGCATACACTATAGGTAAAAGTGTAACTGAAGGGTCAAATTTTGTTTTGCAACCACAAAGTTTCAGATTCAATGTATCTGCATAGTATATTGGACAAGTGTTTTAGAAGACCTCAGATTGGCTCAGCTTTGTCATACAGTGTGTCAGGCTGATTCTGCTTGAGGGTTAGTTTAACCTTTTAGCATTTAAACCGACCATATCTTTTTCTAATATTCTACTTGTTTTATGTTCAAACTGGCTATATCTGGCCTCTCACACCTACACTACAAGGTTATTCTGAAACTAAACAATCACATCATTGAAATCTTAAAACCACAAGATAATGCAAGATTAATTTGAAGCAATATGAATAAATAAGAATTACATTTGACAGTAATCTGAATACGAAAGGGTTAGGGTACATGTTAATGGAATACTTGGCCACTTAAATATTAATTCAATGGTGATCCATTGCAATACAAATCACCATATACAATACAAATCAGAAGAACAAAAATAAAAATTTAATGTGATCCATTATATGTTGATCCATTTTTACAGAGAATTTAGGTAGCAATTTTAACCAAAAAATAAGTGGAACATAAGGGTATATAATTGGATGTATATTGTTAAACTGTTGCAGTAAAATGATAAGCTAGTTGAAACAATATGGACATTAGCTGATATTTGCAAGGTCAGTAGATATATTGATGTGGACTTGTAAAGAAAAATGCTATATTGTACAGTGATAGAAGAAAGGGCAAATGGTGTTAAGATCAGAACTGAAGAGCTTGTAAAAATTGCTGTCTGTACTGCAGACCTTCTGTCTTGTGCCAATATGGCAAAATGAACACTATAGGAAAGCATGGTAAACAGTAAGATCAAGGAGCTATTATGTGGTAAAAAGCCATTTCTCTCTCTCTCAGAGGTAATAAAGAGACAATGGAAACGAATCAAATCAAATGTATTGGCAGAGAGCAGCAAAAATACTGGGGCCATGTAAAAAGTTAGTAGAAAGTTTGGGAAG
>JAOPUL010000002.1:9549954-9561155 GCA_027564515.1 Octopus rubescens | reverse complement strand
TTTGGCAGTATTTCCATTTCTCATGGACCGCATTTCCATTTATCATTTAAACCAAAGCGGACCAAGGCATTGGACCAAAAAAGTTAAATCCAAATACTGTTTCACTATTTTTTTTTTATATAATTTTCTCTGCTTCTTTAGGTTAGATGGTTCTGAAAGTTCAGATATTTGCATATAAATTGTTTTAAGCAAGTATTAAAGTTGGCTATCTTTCCTACCACTGATCCTGTCATTCAGCCATACATTTTCAGTTAAATAAATTAAGACAAGTTGTAACAAGATTTGGATTTATAAGTTTCACTTTGCTAATCATGTCTTGTTGAGTATTGTAAACAGGTCTGTAGCTCACAATAATGCATTGATTATAATAGTGTTTTGATCCTGTCTATTAAGGACTTTGTGAAGATGTACATGAGAGAATGTTTCTATGTTGGGTGTACTTTCAACACAAGTGTTTCTATTCTGGTGTTCACAGTAGATTTGTCTTCCAAGAATGGGATGGGATTACTGGTAATCAAATATATCCTTCACAACATCTAAGAAAAAAATACTATATTCTTGATAAGCAAATTAGGATGTTAAGTACATAAATAACAAAGTGTGATAGATTTCCTTGGTGACTAATACTTATGGAAGTGTTATGCATTTTATAAATAGCTATACAAATACTACTTGTGGAAAACACATGATTTAAAGTGCTAAGAAAATCCATTTTCATATCACAATGGCCTAAATGTTGTAGTGCTTATTTATTTCCAGTTTTGTTCAGTGAGAAAAAAATATTACCTTGGATGAGAAACTGGTCTATCATATATAGCTTTTCCCACCCGGGTTACCCTCGGGTGTGTGTGTGTGTGATGAACTCGGCTATGCAAACTAATGATTAATTTGTCAAATGCTTTGAACATTAAGTCATTCCTTCTCGGTGGTACCTAGTTACAGTTAGGTGGACTGGGCTATTTGAGAGTTAAGTCTCTTGGTCATGACTTCAATATAGTGGTGAGGACATGCTTCTCAACAGGTTCACCACTATCCTATTTACTTAGCTATTTGCACTCAGGTTGCAGAGAAGTTTATCAGTTGTTGCATTTTCAAAAATAATATTGATATATTCTCGTAATGTCATAATGATGAGCAAATGTCTTTTCCTCACTGCATAAGAATTACTAACTTAACTATTGCTTTTCATGCAGGTGTTGTCTCCAAGAAATTAACCACAATGAATTATTTTTATTAATAACTATAGATTACAATATTAATCTAACATATAGCCATATTTAAAATACTGTTTTCGAAGAGGAAGCCTTTAATGTATCCTAACCTTTTCACTGCCGTATTCAACTTCAGTCGAAAAAAAAAAATTCAATCCAGTCAAGTTAGGGTATTGATTCCCAATAAATCATAGCAATACATAAAGAGAATAAAGCCTACAAATAACAATTAAGCGATACTATAGGTCGTGTAACTTAAAAATAACGACAGGAATCAATCGACATAATACGGCGGTGAAAGGGTTTATAGACCATAAAACCAAAAATATCTTTATCTAGTCTTTTAATATCAATCTAACCTTGCTTGTTACAATGAATAAATATTTATTCCAGTGTTTAAAATGGAAACCTACATAAATGACAAACTGGGTCATGCAAACAAACACACGGTTATGAAAAAGTATCAATATGTAAACTTAAAAACAAAAGAATTGTGGTAATAACTGTGATGATGATGAAGTGGGTGATATTAATGTCTCATATTAAAAAAAATATACATTTTTGTCTGCACCTAAATCCAGTTTCCATAAATGATAATTGCTGTTGCTAAATGACAAATAAATATCAACACATACATGTATACATACTTATACTCGCACTAGATATTATACTTAGAAATCCCCCCTCCTCCATGATACTGCACATTAACTAAATATTGACTTTGTCTTTATGTCAATCACCCCATTCCTCCACTACTAATATATAAAGGAAGTTATTCATTTTTCTTTCCTGAATTTAACTACACACATAGAGGGAGATAGACAAATAGATACTTAGAAACAGTTAAAAGCAAACCTATATGAATACATAGACACAAATTCACAGGCAATTTACAAACAGACTATCTCTCTCTCTCTCTCACACACACACACACGTATGTATATAGAAACATACACTGACACATATATGCAGTCACAAATACACTAAAAGAACAATATACATACACACGCATGTAGCCACAGTCACAAGAAATAAAATATATGATAATGTAAATACCGAACTGGAAAACGTACTGGGGGCAATGTGACCAAGTAAACTCTTCAATGCAGCGGCCCCACAATAGTAGCAATTCAATGACAATGACTGAAACCATTAAAAGAATAAAAGGATACACATACATAAAAAAAGAAAAGAGAAAGTACATATGATTTCTAATTTAGGCACGAAACCAGCAATTTTGAAGGGAAGGAGTAAAATGATACCACCAACCCTAGTATTTGATTGCTACTTTACTTTATTGATCATAGACGGATGAAAGTTAGAGATAGGCAAAGTTGACCTCAGCAGGAATTGAACTCAGAAGATAAAGAGCCAGAACAAATACAGTAAGGCATTTTGTTCAATGCTCCAACGATTTCCGTTTTTTTTGAAAAAAATTTAATATCTAAAAAGAAATTACATATAAAAGCTTATAATCGTTACAAAAATGCTATTTTTAAGATAGCATGTTAGCACTGGTTTCATTACTATAAATAGATATGCTTACACAAACAGACCCTATGTTTGTAGTCTACATATATAGACTGGGTGTATAGACAAACAACTGAAGAAATCAGATACCTGTAGGTAATAATGGAAGGAAGTAAGTTAGCAAGCAAAGTAAAAGAAATGACTTGCTGCCATCAGAACAAGTTGTACAAGATAACTCCCAATCAAAACCAGGTAAAATTCCAAGTTTACACATATACATTCTTAGCAATAGAGATAATGAGCTGAATTTTAGAAATATGAGAAAACAAAGATGTTGCCTTAACAATCAGAAATGCTCAAATATAAGACATACTAATGAAGATTAAATATTCCAATATCGTATGGACTTCCCAGCTGAAGAATCAGGAGGCCTAAATGGCACCATTGATGCCCTGTTCTGAGATAAATGTGGCAGGAAAACTTCCTGTTATACTTAGCTGGCAGTAGTGTGTGTGTGTGTGTGTGTGTGTGTGTGTGTGAGAGAGTAACAGACAGACAGACAGAGTGACTGACTTAAGTGGTGGAGAACCAAACTAAGATACAAGCTGGAATGGTAGGATGTATTGTGGAAACCAATTCTAACTCTTACAAGAGGATAAAATAAACATTTTTCTTTTTTAAAAACAACACCCATTTTTGTGGAAACCAATTCTCGCTCTTACAAGAGGATAAAATAAAAATATTCTTTCTTTTTTTATAAAAACAACACCCATTTTTTATTTTGTTTCTATCTTACTTTGGTGTCTCATCACCTAATATATAGCCACTCTTACTCAGTCAAGGGGTTCTTGTCTTTCGAGTTACTTCGTGACCACACTAATATTGGTGTCATGCAAAAAGCATCCAGTACACTGTAAAGTGGTTGGCACGAGGAAGGGTATTCAGCTGCAGAAATCATGTCAAAGTAGCTTTGGAGATTGATGCAGTCCTCTGGTTTGCCATATCCTGTTGAACCATCCAACCCATGCCAACATGAATGCTAAACAATAATAATGTTTGCACGAGGAGTAAATATCTAGCATGCAGATGCCCTTCCTATTGTTAACCCCACAAATGTTGAAATGAACTTAGGACTAGTTTTTTAACTGTTTTCATTTGTTTGTCAATTTAAAGTAAGCAGGTTTATGCATCAGGGGCTCAACTTCACAATGGCTAAAGATTTGAACTTAAGACTATGTGATCAGACACCCACCAACATAGTGGCTAGCGTGACCTTTGCATCAAGAAGTAAAATAAATTCTATGAACTCCTTTTAATATTAGACACAAAGAAAACATCCTGAAACAAGACAAAGCATAAATGCTTAGGTCAGATGTTTATCCCTGAAGGAATTTTGCATGCACAGAATTCCATAATTTCTAAAATACCTAAGCTCTGTCAATTTAACATCCACTTTTCCATGTTGAAATTTGTTGAGGCAGATTTTTCTATGGTCTAACATGTTTTTTATGGAAGACTGGAAACAAACTACAATTTTTCTATGACAGTTATGCTCATTTACAACCATCACATGCGGTCAAGACACACACACACACACACGATGGGCTTCTTTCTGTTTCTGTCTACCAAATCCACTCACAATTCTTTGGTTGGCTTGGGACAACAGTAGAAGACACCTGCCCATGGTGCCATGCAGTGGGACTGAACTTGAGACCACATAGTTGGAAAGCAAGCTTCTCAATCACACAGCCAGCCATGCCTGTGTGTAAGAAAATTTCAGTTTTTCTTTTATGTCAAACATACCCCTAATCCCTAAATAGGCTTAAGCAGAAAAAGACTTAATCCATCTCCCAGTTTTGCACCATCACCTGGACCACAGTTGCAAATATTTGGGCCAGGTTTCTGGTTTGAAGATAACTTCTTTCCTTCCTTCCATCAGTCTTGGAGGACCTGTAAAAATATAGGGTCATGGGTGGTACTCTTCGATCCCTGACTAAAAAGGTAAAAAAAGAAAGAGCCTTTTTTTTTTTATTTATCTATTTGTATTTTGATAATTTAAGCATTTTAGAAATAAACAGGTAATGATGGTAAGTAGAGCTGACTACTTTAAGGAGTGGGAGCACTATATAATTAATGTTTCACTAGCAAGCAGCACCAAGATCAAATCTTGCTATGGAGAAGGAAATGGGATTACTATCCCAGTAATCAGGAACAGAGAACAGTTCAAACTATCTATGCTTTACAAATGAATCTGGGTCTTGGTTCCGATTGCTTATAGATTTTCAGTGATGGAAAGTGTGCAAGCAAGACTATTCCACATTACACACCTCCACACATACACACATATTCCACCATTTTACTTGACTATAAGAGAAAAGTGTCATCACCCTGGTTAAACTAAGGCATGTAGAACTAAGTATCTTGTTCAAAGACTCAAAAGAATACCAGCAACGAGGCATTCATCGAAGCCATGCTAAGTCTAGTAGTTATCATTGTAGCCATGCTAAGTCTAGCAGTTATCCTTGGAGTCTGTTATATAAGGCACTAATGAAAACATTGCTGCATAACAATAACAACAATATAATAATTGTCACTACCACCTCAAGATTCCATAATTTTAGTCAATAACAAGCAATTTGAAGGAGAGTTGCTCGACATATTTCTAGTACGTCGAGCAACCATGTAGTCTCCTAGCAACCATATAGTCTCCTAGAAATAGTGAAATCTCCCTCAAATCACCCCACCTCCTGTTATCTTAAATTCATATTAGATAATGTAGTCCCTGATATACAGAAGATTGAAATACATTTATTACAAAATCAGTTCTAATCTTTTTGTTATGATATTCCTGTGGTAATATAGTGTCTTTGCTTCAATTAATTTTGAAAATTATGAAGGATTTACTAAAATAACTTTGTCTTTATTAATCCAGAATTTGGAACATAAATTAACATGAAATTCTGATGGAAGTTTTTAATTTAGATCACTTTACAACAAGAAGTTTGTATCATAGAACCAGGGACAGTCTTAAATGGGTAGGTGTCAAAAGGGGAAAATCAAGGCCAACATGTGAGGGGTAAACCACAATACAAATGTTATTTGGAAGTTGCACTACCCCTCTGAATCTGCTGAATGATAAAAACTCTTATAAAGGTGTCTGTAGTTTTTTTGAGTCAAAAACATACGAATACAGCATTATTTAGATATTAAGATATGTTATTTAAAAAAATGTAAAATAAATGAAAAGAGATATGCTGTTACTGAGTTTATAAAATAAAATAGATTGACCGTCTTTCATCTTTTACTTGTTTCAGTCAGTGGACTGTGGCCATGATGGAGCACTACCTTAAAGGGTTTAGCTGAATAAATCAATCCCAGTACTTTTATTTTCCTTAAGTCCGGTACTCTTGCCAAACTGCTAAATTACATGAGCTTACACATAGCTTCCATCCACCACTCACACAATTCATTCACAAGGCGTTGGTCAGCCTGGGGCTATAGTAGAAAGACACTTGCCCAAGGTGCTGTGCAGTGGGACTGAACCCAAAACCATGTGATTGCAAAGCAAGCTTCTTAACGACACAGCCAACCACAAGTTTTCAATCAAGATGTTTGATCGTTCTTCTCCATTCCATATTATCCAATTTTTAAAAATTCTAGAACAGAGATAGGACAGAGGTATATTTTTTCTAGACAATAAATATTTTATGTTTATTAAAATCTATAACATTTGTGTGCGAGAAGTACGAGATAGCATGCATTGTTAGATAAAATAAATTCCATACATCACTTCACTGGAACAACAAACATCATAAAAATAAAAAGTTTAGGATTTTAAAACTAACACAAACAAATTTAGCTTTTTAATTCTATTTAACTAACTCAGGATTTTAAAAGTAATTAACACAAACAAATTTAGGATTTTAAAACTAATTAACACAAATTAAAGCTATTTAAAGGTAATTAATTTAGGATTTTGAAATTAACACAAGTTTAGGACTTTGATAGTAATTAAAGCAAATTTAGCTTTTTAAAGCTAATTAACTAATTAATGATTTTAAAAGTAATTAATATACAAATTTAAGATTTTGAAAGTTATTAACACAAATTTATGATTGCAAAAAAAAAAAAAATCAACACAAATTTAGGTTTTTAAAGCTAATTAAATATTCTAGGATTTTAAAAATTATTAACTTGACAAATTTAAACATGATAAAAAAAGATTGTTATATAATTAATAAAATCCATATTCCCCACCTTTACACAGAAAAATATTACTTCAAAAAGTTTTATGCTTTTAAAACTAATTAACACAAAGATCTAAACATATACATGGTATTATATAATTTATAATCTTTTCTAAAATGACAGAAAATAAGTCTATGATGAGCTGTTTGCCATTTCCCCCCCCCACTCAAGTGAACCAAAGTTATCTACACATTAAACAATTATTATGTTTGATCTTTTATAATCGACAGACCCTACCCTATGGACGGAAGGAGGGGGGGATGAGGTGGTGATAGGCGAATACGACACGGGAGGCGATGGCCCGAGCGTTGGAAGTCCGGTGCTGGTGGCACGTTAAAAGCACCCAGCACACACTGTAAATGTGGATGGTACGTGAAGCAAGCGTCGACAGCCCGATGCCGGTGGCACGTTAAAAGCACGCAGCACACACTGTAAATGTGCTTGGCGGTAGGAAGGGCATCCAGCTGTAGAAACTGAGCCAAACCAGACGGTTAAACCATCCAACCCATGCTTGCGTGGAAAAACGGATGTTAAAAGGATGATGATGATGATGAAGGGAGAGACATTTTATGATGTTCATGCTTTTCTTAAGGAACTTAGAAATGCAAGTAAAGTAAAAGAATTCCAGCCATAAATTCATAAGTTGAAACAATTTTGTAGACTGGATTCCTGTGGAAGCTAACTCATAAGCAAAACATAATATCCATTACTTTCTCTGCTTTATACGCACTTCAAATATTGCTTGCTTCCCACCCATGCGGTTTCAGATTCAGTATCCCTAAGCAGAACCGGTTCTTATTCTAGCAGTTGTTCTGAAGTGCACTGCTAACTTGGTCACCTAAGTAATGGAAACTGTCTACTACTTCTAAGGACCCCCCCTGACATTTGAGGGAGTCTATTTTTTGTACATTCCTGGTGTTTAATGTACCTGCACATCTGCCACATGTAAAGACTACTTTCTCTATTCAGTGTTTGATTAAAAAAAAAAGTACTCGTTGGGTACAAAGGCCATAATCAATTATACCCTTCACCATTCAGTCAAATGACTGTGGCAATGCTAGGGTACAGCATTGAAAGGTTTCAAACAAATCAACCCCAGTACATATTTTTAAAGTCTGGTACTTATTCTATCAGTCTATCTTGCCAAACTGCTTATATCATGGGGACATAAACAAACCAACACCAGTTGTCAGGTGGTGTGGGACACATACACACACACACACACACACACAACTGGCTTCTACACAGTTTACATCTTCCAAATTCACTCACAAGATTTTAATCGGCCCAGGCCTATAGTAGAAGAAACTTGCCCAAGGTGCTGCACAGTAGGACCACGTGGTTGCAAAGCAAGGCTTCTTAACCACACAGACATGCCTGCACCTATAGCTAATGTTAGAAATTGTTATTTGATATAGCCCATAAGCATTAATTGCCCCCCACCCCACACTATCTGCTTTCTCAGTGCATTATGAGCTGATTTAATCAACTAATTTGGAAAATACTTTTAACCTTTACAATACCAACATGGCTGAGACTACCCCTCATTCTAAGATACAAACTTCCTGTTAATTTATTTTCCTTACACCAGTTTAATACTGACAGTTATTTTATTGAATTCATTATTTTCAAAATTAATTGGAACTAAGGCAGTGTATTTCAACGGAAATATGATAATGAAAGAGTTAAGGGAACAAATTTAACCAGAGAATCCTACAAAAACCTATATCATTTGTTAAAATTTCAAAATCTGATAATAGTTACTTCTGTATGAATATTAAAACTTTTTTATTTCATTAACATGAAACAATATAAAATTGATATGCATTATACGAAAAATTTATAACACTATTATAAACATTACCAGAGGTTGAACATCAGTGAACGAATTGTGATGGTTATTAGAAAACTTAATACGTAAAGTTTAGTTGAAAGCAAAAGCAGTGTTCAAAATAGAAAGTAAGTTATTAGTGAAAATATAGTGGGGAAAAGTATCTGGTTCAAAGATTTGGGAGTGAAATCATAGTGAAGTTGAGCAACCGCAAAAAAAAAAAAAAAAAAAGTTTTAGTTTTTATGAAGGCATGCTCAAGGGTCATATCATTGAAAAAATAACGGTAAATATAAAGCAATTGACCCTGGAATTTTTTTTTTTTATATATCAGACAGAGAGCATGTTTGGGATTACATACCGGTACTTCAGTTCTTTTATTAAGTATCTGAAAGAATAAATATATTACATGCAAATATTGTTACAGCTGGTAATCAAGAAGCAGATTACTAAAGATGATTCTTTGCTGGTATATAGGAAATTAATGTGGCCAATATGTAAATGAGAATGTATAGTCATTATGAGCAGTGCCCTTATAAATAACTCCTTTCAAAACATTTAGAGCAGTCTTTTATAATTGGAGTTAAACAACAATACAAATTTATATTTTTTATTTTATTTTATTTTATTTGTAGGCATGGCCATGGCTGTGTGGCACCTTGAGAGTCTCTCCTAGAGCCATGAGACAACCAAATCCTTATTGAGTGGATTTGGTAACTGGAAACTGAAAGAAGCCCATTTGTATAAGTATGTGGGTGTAAGTGTGAGTATGTGTGTGTGTTCCAATATTTTGCTAAAACATGTCTAATGATGAAGAAATATTACTTTGATTGGAAACAAGTGAGTGTTGGCAACAGGAAGGACATAGAAAAATTTCTAATTTTTCTATGAAGCAAATCATAGAAAAATTTGCTTCAATGACATCCATCCAACCCATGCAAGCATGGAAAAGTCAACATCAAAATGATGATAGGACTCTAAAATTCTAACATCTAGTTAATTTAGAATTTATGTTAAGTTTCCAGTCAAATTTTGGTTTCATGTACTAGATCTGACAATATTTCAAAATCTTAAAAAACCTTCTTAGTAGCAATTTAGGTGAAAATCACTGGATTAAGCACTCTATATCCAAGACTGCTTAGTCTAGTGCAGGCATGCACAACCTTTTTTTGAGACAGGCTGCATTGCTAAAAATATTGGTTTAAAATTTTGGTACAGGGCCAGTAATTTTAGGGGAAGGAGTCAGTTACATTGACCCCAATACTCAACTGGTACTTATTTTATGGACCCCGAAGGGACGAAAAGCAAAGTCGACCTCAGTGGAATTTGAAATCAGAACATAAAGACAGATGAAATACCGCTAAGCATTTTGCTTGGTAATAATTCAGTCAGCTTGCCGTCTTTGCATTACTGAAAAAATACTGAAGATAATTTATCGTTAGTTGTACCATTCAAAAAGTCGTGAGGGCCGCAAGTCGCCCATGACTGGTCAAGTGTTTTGCTACATATTTATGAATGGCAAAAAGCAATTCAATGGCAAAAGAATAATAGGCACAAGTATAGATGAGTGGTTAAGGAATTTGTTCTGCAACCATATTTTTTCAGGTTCAGGCCTACTGCATGGTACCTTGACAAAGTGTCTTCTACTATAGCTTTAGACTGAGCAAAACCTTGTAAATGGATTTGGTAGATGGAAACTGAAAGAATCCTGACGTATATGTTCAGAAGTGTGAATGTGTGTGTGTCTTATTGTCTTTGACATCATGCACTAATTCTAAACAAACATCACTGTCATTACAAATGGTGTCATTCAATAACAGATTCCCATGAAAACATGCCGTTTTCAAAGAGTTGGGGGTGAATGTTACCTTGTTTGGAAACAGGTGAGGCTCAGCAACAGAATTGGCCAAAGAATATCTGCATCAACAGATTTTGTCAGAACCATAGAAAAGTAGATATTAAAAATGATAATGATGTTGCAAGAAAAGCACTTCTGGCTGGTCAGTCATATACATACATATATGTGTGTGTGTGTGTGTGTGTGTGTGTGTGTGTGTGTGTGTGTGTGTGTGAGAGTGTGTGTGTGTGTATATATATATATATATATATATATGCCTATGACACATTAAAAACACCCATGCCGGTGACACGTTGAAAACGCCCGTACTGGTGACATGTAAAAAACACCTGTGCCGGTGGCACGTTAAAAACACCCATGTCAGTGACACGTTAAAAACATCCATGCTGGTGAAATGTTAAAAAAACACTCGGTACACTCTCTGGAGTCTGGCGCAGCCCCCCCCCCACCAGCTTGACAGTCTCCAGTCAAATCGTCTAACTCATGCCAGCATGGAAAACAGACACTAAATGATGATAGAGATATAGATATATATTGATATATATATATATTGATATATATTGATATATATATGTTAATTTTGCA
>JAOPUL010000002.1:9506939-9517050 GCA_027564515.1 Octopus rubescens | reverse complement strand
CCACCACCTCCTCCACCACCACCACCACCACCACCACCACCACCACCACCACCACCACCACCACCACCACCGCCGCCACCACCACCAACACTATAACCTCTAACATCTCTACTATTACCATTACAACTAGTATCTAAATGACATTTACATCCATTACTAAACTAATATTACTACTATTAATAATACTTTAAAGACCTACACCACCTACATACACCATCACCAACCATCATCGGCATCACCATCGCACACGGATAAAATTAACAACCACAGCAACAATTCTACCACTACCGCACATCCACCACCACCACCACCACGAGAACAACTCCCACCAACACTACAACAACTGCCACTACTACAATAACTACTACTACTACTACTACGACCACCGCCACCACCGCCACCGCCGCTAACCCCTCCCCACCGCCGCCGCCACCAAACTACAATAAAAAACATTATAAGATACTTGGAATATGTCACTGATAACAGAAATATTTGACACTACTGTAAATAATGGTCGAGATATCAAATACACACATACTATAAACACACGTGCGCGCGCACACACACGCTTATACACACACACTCTCTCTCACACACACACACGTATTTATATACAGGGTGATTGAAAAGGAACTCCCTATTTTAAAATTCTTATAATTTATTTCTTAACTATCATTTTTACAAGAAATGAATATAAGAAAGCGTATAGCATGGAGTTTTGTTTAAAATTCGATATGGGCACCATCATTCGCCACCTGCTTCTCAAGCCACCCAGGAACTGCATCAACTGATTTCACCAAGAACTCTTGTGGGATGGAAGGACATAACTTCTCGTATTCGCCCTTCAAGTTCTTCCAAAGTCGTTGGTTTGGTAGAGTAGACTTGCTCCTTTAACCAACCCCAAAGAAAAAAGTTGCAAGGTGTTACGTCAGGGCTTCTGGCTGGCTACTCATGCGGACCACGACGACCCATCTATCTCCCAGGGAAGTGGGCATTCAGCCATTCACGAAGAACAACAGCAAAATGTTGAGGAGCGCCATCTTGCATGAAAATCAAATCTTCAATATTCTCCCAAGTACTGATAACTGGCCAGATTTCATCTTGCAACATGGTGAGGTACAGGGAGTTACTTTTCAATCATGTATATACATCAGTTAATGGTATAAGTGTCCAGTTACTTATTAGCTTCATTACACCTTCACTCTATATTTTGTGCAAATTAACATTACACATTCAACAAATCACTTAACTTATTTCTCTCCAGCCTCTGCACATCTTCCACATTCAATACCACCTTGCCTATTTTTCTCTATTCAATATAAAAATCCTATCAATTCCTTAGATATCTAACAAACTCATTTCTGATATGATTCTGGGATTCTTTGTAAATAAAGTTCTGCAACCAACAATACATTTTCATTAAATCCATATTGATTTTAAAAAAAAACCCCCACAAATATATTGAATTTGATCATCATCCTCATTGCTATAAAATCATTGTATTTCATCTGCCCTTCTATGGTGGCAAGGATTTTCCAAGGTGATTTATTGCTCGATGCTCCTCTTGTTGTTAACCCTTTTAGTTGCCTTTTGCATCATGCAGGGATTCTTCTGTGTACCTATTCTAAAACCAGGATGGAGATGCCTTCTCTTGGTCATGTCTAAGTTTATTTGATAACACAATGTTAGTTGTCATTCACATCCATTGCTCAGTCAAGCAAGGCAGCATTGACTGAGGAGAACCTATCTCATTACTAATTAATTACTAATTAATGTTTATACAATCTCACAGGCTGCTTTATAATTATTTTCTCTTCTTCCATTTTATTTCATATTTTTGCCTCATTATTTGGTCTATTCAGTATTCCCGAACCACTCAATAACATCTCTGGTTTTTCTGCTATGGCATTTATTCTACTTTTCCAATCTCTCACTCCACATTCCTTCATCAGCCACATAATATTACTTTACTGCACCAAACTCCATATTTCTCTTTAATAGTCCTGTGTGTATACATTCATTTAATATTTATGCATATATGTATGTACATGTGTGTATATATATATATATATATAAATGTGCATGTATACATGTCTATGTACATACATTTATATATATATATATATATATAGCATACACACACACACGTATATATATTCACAATATATGGATTACATGAATCCAGTGATACTCATAAAAAAGCTCCTACATATATCTTTCTACAAATAATAATATATAGTATGATATAAACAATGCATATAAATATAGAAAGAAATATATATGACAAAAACTTTTGATAAAAATTTATTTTATCATTGGAAATGAATTTATGGAATAATAGTAGAGTATGAAAATTAAATATGATTGTTAAATTAGTAAAGCCAAATTATAGTGGTTTAACTTAAGTTTCACTAAGAAACAATGATATACTTAATAAAAACTCACATTAAGTATTAAATCAGGGTTATAATTTATTAAGTATATTTATAATAATACATGTAAAGTTATGTATGCTTATAATATAGAAAGGATTTGTATTTCAAATGTTGGCATCTTATAATAAGTTCATCATGTTGATTAATCATAATAAGATTGCTATTTTTACTATTTTTATTAATGTATGACACTATAATCTATATACCTGTACCATCCTATATTTGGATGATCCTTTTTTTAAACTGTTCCTATATATCTACACATATATATATGATAATGGGTGTACATATAGATACCTAAATGTATATGTGTATGAATATATGTGTATGTATGAGTGTATGTATATATGAATATATGTTCAACTATGTTTATGTATCTATATGTATATGTACATATATTTATATATGTTTATGTTTCTATTGCCTTATCTTAATTATTAAAATTATTACTAATTTAAATTACATACATAATGAAAATACTTACCGTTTTATTTTAATTTTATCCATATTGTCTTCCATATGTAACTTGTTTGAAATCTGACGCTGTGTTCCAAACGCTGTTGTAGTATTTATTTATATATATGAACTCGTAAAAATCTGATGATGGAGTTTAATTGTCCGTGTTAATATATAAATTATGTATATATTTATTAATGCAACAGGTAAATAATCTATTATTTATTATATAGTGTAATTATATAGATTATTTATATATAAATTCTGAAACAATCGTAGCTTTGATTTCCAATGATAAAATAAATTTTTATCATAAGCTTTTGCCATATATATTTTTTTCTTTCTACACTTTTCGTATCATACTATATATTATTATTATTATTATTTGTAGAAAGATACATGTAGGAGCTTTTTTTAATGAGTATCACTTGATTCGTGTAATCCATATATTGTCTATTTATTTATATATTTTTGGGAGCGAGTTGAATATCGCTGCAGCATTGGACTGCGACCATATTGGGGAGCCGCCTTGAAGGGTTTGGTTGATCCAATTGATACCAGTATTTATCTTTCTTTTTATCTCCTGTACTTATTCTGTCGTTCACTTTTGCTGAACTTCTAAGTTACAGGTTATGAAACAATGGTGGAGACAAACACAAAGCATGCACGAGCACACGCACGCACATACACACACATGCACGAGCGCACGCACACACACACGATAAGCATCCACAGTTTCCGTGTACCAAATTCATTCACAAGGTGAGACTGAACCTGATACCATGTGGTTGCGAAACGAACTTCTTAACTCCACAGCCATGCATGTGCCGAGCAATATATATTAATTGGACCAATGACTGTTCAATATGTACAACACAAATTTATTAAGTTCGGCAAAAGAAAATCGTTTAAAACAATTATAAAACGTATAGAAGTGTAGTCGCTCGACCTACTAGAAATAATAGCCAAATCTTCAAATCACATCCTGTCATCTTAAATAAAACACATTGGATTATGTGGTCCTGGTGTCACCGTAAATAGGAAAAAGGCGGGATGGTCACGGTTGAAATACCTTTGAGCAAAGGTTTGTTCGATCAGGACTGAATTGGGACAAAACAGCAACAAACTCAGATCTTGTTAAATTTCTTCCAACCATTTGAAGTATTTCAAATGTTCACCTGATTTAAAAAATTTTTTATTTTTTTATTTCATACATTGATATACCTTTTTTATTATTAATTTCTAGCAAAAAGCGATTTTCGTCGAAAATTTGAAATACTTCAAGTGGTTGGAACAAATTTAACAAGATCCCCGCCCTGATGCAAAATGGGGAGCATATTAACTCGACCTGCTAAAAATAGTGGCTAAAATATACCGTTTTGAAACGAGAACACATTAGATGTATAAAAAGACAGGTTGTTTACGACAGAAATATGTGTGGTCATAGGTTTTTCAATCAAGACTGATCTGGGAGCTAAACAAGAAATAACTTCACATTAGCATAATTAAAATCAACTTCAAAGTAAATAAACTGGGCGGAGTTTCGGAGTAGCTATCACTACTTCACAGGGAAGGAAGCGGACAAGGAATCGGGTGGGCTTGTTTACCTTCATTCCTTTTCTTTCTTTCGTGTATCATATAATGAGAATTACGATTCTGATATAAGTTTTTTCAAAAAAAATTTCAATTTTTATGCTCCTCCCCATTCTGTCTCTTTTTCTTTCACATGCGACTGCGATACCTACTCCAAAACTGAGTATTTTTCTCGTGAGACGGGTGTAATAGTAAACATTTACTGGAAAAGGGCACAGAATGCAAAAAGATTAAATTGAGGAGTATGTGTATGGGACACGGACACACACCAAATCCTTGTCCTTCACTATAAAGTAGTGATAGCTATTCCGAACGTCCGTCGATCAGAATCTACACCTGTCTCACGAGACGGGTATAATAGAAATTCACCCAAAACTCCATTAATAAATCTAATCTAATAAAAACAGCGCGATTAAATTAAAGAACTTTTGGTGGCGTTTCGGTTTTTCAGCTTACAAACGGGAAACCCTAAATTCCCCGCCCCCTGGAATCCTGAAATTTCTCCATCACCAGGATAAAAGAATCACAAATATAGTCAATAGAGTCAGTTTCAGTATTTTATTAGTACAGATTCGACTTACCTCTGTGAACGACAGAAATCAAACCGGGCAGGTCTTGAACGCGAAACTTAGAGAGATGAAAGTTTTATACCTTGTACCTGTTTCATTCATTAGACTGAGGCCATGCTGGGGCACCACCTTGAATTTTTAGTGGAATGAATCGACCTCGGTACTTATTTTTTGTTAAGCCTGGTACTTATTCTATCGGTTTCTTTTGCCGAACCGCTAGAATACGGGGATGTAAACACACCCACACCGTTTGTCAAGCGGTGGTGGGGGACAAGCACAAAGACACACATATGTATGTGTGTGTGTGTGTATATATATATATATATATATACACACACACGACGGGCTTCTTCCAGTTTCCGTCAACCAAATCCACTCGCATGGCTTTGGTCGACTCGAGGCTATAGTAGAAGACACTTGCCCAAGGTGTTACGCAGTGGGACTGAACCCGGAATCATGTGGTTGTGAAGCAAGCTTCATACCACACAGCCACGTCTGCACCTATATACTAAAGAGAATTCAGTTAATCGCAATGCAGCCTCAGTCACTCCCAATACCCACTTTTCATACCACTAAAAATATTATATTCAATCAGTTTCCCCAACCTTTTTTTTTTTTCAACTGAAATAAATTGATTAGTTTAAATTCGATACATTTTTCTATAAATTAACTTAACGAAAACTTATTCCAATATGTTTAAATGTGAGTATGCAATTATAATTAATATATATAAACAGCTCCTTTTTTAAAACTAAAAAGTTGATTAGTTTAAATTCAATACATTTTCCTAAACAAAAACTTATTCCAGTGTGTGTATGTGGGACAATTAATATAAAGTAAACAGTTGCTTAAGCTGAAAACTGCTTAAATGAAATTCAAACATTTTCCTATAATGTAACAACAGAAAACTTATTCCAATGTTTGTGTGTATGTGTGTGTGTGCAGGCATGTTTATGAACGGATACTGTTGGTAAATTTATAACACGTTATGTTCTATATACAAGTAAAATAAACTGTATTTTATTACACGAATGAAATAGTTTTTACTGAGTCAATTCAAACGTTTCCTGCCACCCAGTCAGTATTCACCAAATTATCAAATGTAGTAACAACAGGAGGGGGGGTGCGACTAGGCGTGTGTGTGTATATTATGTTTAAGTGGAAGAAATAACAAGCTTAACAAGGCAGTAACGCCGATATGACAAGCTTTGCCTAGCTGGGCAAATGATTACAAAAAGAGTAATATTTCAAAACTTAAGTGTCTTTTAATACAGCCCCCACCCCCCAGTTTATAATAATTAAATAAAATCGTCTAATACCGAAATAGCTTGAGTAACAGTGTGTAAAGTATTACGAGATTTAAAACTGAACGTGTGACTTCTAAAAGTATAATTAGCGATAATTAAACTATTCACAAAACTACCTTTTAAAGTTGGAGTTAGTTTTAAAAGTTTCAAAAAAAATTTTTTAAAAAGTATTTATAAACATATTAAGAGAGGAGTATTGGATTATTGATCAACAAACGTCTATTTATTTTAATAATAAGGATTGAAAATAAAATAACGGTACGGAGTGGCAAAAAAAATAGGAAAATTTGCGACAGTGGGACAAATTAACAATGTGTACTTGGATGGCGGCATGACGAAAAAGAAAAACATTGGGGACACTCACTAAAGAAAAACAATTTAGAAAAATGAACCCAGCAAAACTTGTATTTACTAAACTTAAATAAAGCAGCTGAAATATATTTCTGAAACAAGCTTAAGTATTAGAAAGACAACAAGATTTATAATAGATATTAACATCGATGAATTAACTAACTTACCAGCTGAAATTCTCTCCGTCTATCGAATGTTAGCTTAATTGCTTTATCCTGCCACAACTGTTCGATACAATCAACGTAAGGGAGGAAGTCACTTTCATCCAGATCTTGGGCAGATTCGATCGAAAATATCCGATTGGCATATTCTTCCTTTTGAGGATCTTCCCATGGAACCTTTAATTTGTTTCGTGCATCGATCAGGACTTTCATACCTTTTAGTATGTTCATATAAATAACCGGTTTGTATTCCCGGAGAGAATCTTCATTGAAGTCACTACCGTGAATTATACGCATTTGTTTAAGAAAAGTACTTTTCCCGCTTTCTCCGGCGCCTAATAATAACAATTTCACAATCAGACGTGAATTTTTCTTATCCCGAGACAACATACGATCGATTTTCCGACTTCGAGTTCTCTGTACTTTAGCATTTTCAGTGAGAAAACACGAACCCAACCATGAAGCCATTTTGGCAAAGTGTGTTGTGACGTCACATGTAACTTCCTGTCAGAGTTGGAATACCTGCAAGTGAAACCTCTGTCGCCCTGTTTCGCCGAAAATACTTTTTTTTTTTAAATCTTTAACAGTGATGAGAACTATTAGTTTTGTTTTCACCACTGTTGTAGTTCTATGTTTTCTTTTTTTTTTTCCACCTTCGCTTATTTTTTCTTAAACGTGGTTAACCAGCAATGATTTAAAAAAAAAAAAAGAAAGAGAAAATAAAATATCAATTTGCTGGTTAACAAACTGTTGTGGGCGACGAGAGGAGATTAAACAGGATTGTCAAAGTTTATGTCAGTCAAGATCACATGACTCAAGTGACACTGACGATCAGTGACTGAATGAAAGAGGAAGGGGTGTGTGTTCTACTACATGCACACTTATATCCTACTACATTTTCAGCTTCTCTAAATCAAACACTTGCACGCGTTTAACTATCTATGTATTTATCTATGTTTGCCTGTCATGGGCTCCAGCCCACGATTACAGCAGAAGTAAAGAAGTTGAAGCAATGAAAAACTAAAATTAACAAATAGTTTAAAATATGTTCTAAACTGTATTAAGAATTATTCCTGTGTATTGTAAGACAAAATTTAAAACTTAATTCGCATAGTTTTTATTTTTTTTAATTTTTAGTTTTTTAAAAAAACTTTATTGAATTTCTAGGATTAATCGTCTAGAAATCAAAGTAATTACATGATCAACGGTGGGGAAAATAGTAAAGAGTGTAGGGCGTATGACGAAGCAAGAGGGAGTGGTCTTTTTGTAATAGTTCCAAACTAAGTTGTTTTCACAGAGCTGGCAGTCACTTAGTGAATGCCAACTGAAAAAAATCTACCAATTGCAGGAAGAAAATGGTTTATGAAAGGCGTTTACAGAAAGTGAGGCGAGAGAGAGAGAGTGTGTGTGTAAATAAATATAAACTGTAGGAGGTAATTACACGAGAGAGATAGAGAGACGTCAGTCAAAAAATGAATGAATAACAGTTTTTAAAACGAGTAAAAGAAACATTACCAATTAAAATAATTTGTTTGGTTTTTTTTTTTTGCCTTTTAAGGCGCTGTTTGTGTGCGCGCGCGCGTTGACTATTTTCTCTGTTAAGTAGTTGTATAGAGTTTTCAGCTTGAAATATTTACATCAAAAGAAAAATAGCTCTATGTAATACTTTTATGCAGCAGTGTTGTAAATATATGACGTCCTTCGAATTCCGATTTGACGTTGAAGCTAGTTCCATTGACAACTTTGAAGAGAATGAGTCATTGTCTGATAATGTCGCGTTATTTTGATAGAAGGAGAGGAACTACGAAATATTGGAAGTTTGATTAGATTTTAAGTAATGAAGACATTGTTTTTGAACTGACGAAAACCTCATTAACCGATTGAGGCTGACACGTCTGAAACTATCCCTTGTTTGGTGGTACTATCTTTATGTGTTACACTAGTGGTCTACATCAAAATAATTACATTCAAAACACGTAGAAAAAAAATTCACTTAATCATTCATTATTTCGTGTCAAAATTTTCGTCGTACTAACTACGGCCTGGTCACTTACAGAATTGCCCTGCAACCTTCCAGCATTAAAACAATCTATCAAAATTTCATGATAAGTTATAGACACCAGATTAATAATGCAAGTTATTTTACTAAATTCTTCATTATTTCTAAAACTGATTGAAATATAGGGAGTATATTTCAACAGAAATATGGTAACGAAAGGGTTAAAATAAATAATTGCTCTGCTGCTGAAATAATTGAGTTAAAAAAAAAAACGTATTTAACGATTTAAGTTTCTAGGTACGGTTTGAATAGGTCTCAGGCCAGTCGGACACGAGCTTGATCAACATAAGTTGGGTCACTTGGATGAGGGAATATCTTGTAATAGCCGAAACAGCCAATGGCACCATGATACATCACTGATGATGTGTCCAAATATTGCATCTGTAGATGTAAGTTGAACTCATGCTCTATAAAAACATGATAGATATTTGGTTATTTACTTTAGCTTCTTGTTTAAGCTGCTTTGAAGAGGGTGTATCTTATAAGACCCGAAACAGCCCGTGACACCAGAATACAACACTGACGATGTGTCCAAATATTACATTTGTAGATGTAAGTTGAATTCATGCGCCATATCATATATATGGATATCATATATATTTGGTTATTTATTTTAACTTGTAGAGAGGCTGCTGAGTTTCGAGGCATCTCGCTCAGATTTCCCAGCTTAGGAACACGGTCCAATTAATTATATTGCTACAGAAGACAAACACTAGCTATGAGAAATTAACTGTGTCGCTATTAAGGGCATTAATAACTACGTGAACATGGTTCGATCAATCAAATCGGCCAGTATATAACCAAATAGCAGTAGACTTGAAAGTAACTTTTGTGAATTTTCTTCTCCTTATAGTTCTGCCGAAGGTTCTAGAAGTTTTGACTGAATGTTATAAAAGTTAGGATATTGAACTCCCAAACAGAACAACATCAGGTGTTACACAGAGCTCTGTCGGCAGTTTTGTGATAAGGTGTTCTTATTTTTTCTACTTATTCTATCTTTAATAACCATGAAAAACTTTAATCTAAATAACTAAAATATTTTAGGCTATGAAGAATTTTACTATCACTTCCACTATTTCTTGTATGTTGTTTGATTCAAATAATTGTCATACATACATACATACATACATACATACATACATACATACATACATACATACATACATACATACATACATAC
>JAOPUL010000002.1:9388967-9407935 GCA_027564515.1 Octopus rubescens | reverse complement strand
TGGTACTTATTTTATCGACCCCGGAAGGATGAAAGGCAAAGTCGACCCAGGCGGAATTTGAACTCAGAACGTTAAAGTAGGAAGAATTGCCGCTAAGCATTTTTCCCGGCGTGCTAACGATTCTGCCAGCTCGCCGCCCTACGACGAATAAAATAATAATACAATCCAGCCAACACAATCTACACAACTGTCACTCAATGAGGTAAGATATAATTTATACCGAATACTATTACACCATCTATGTAGTATGAATGTAATATCATGTAATACTATCACCGGTGTAATATCACATATACTGTTACATGCTCAACAGTCTATACTATAAAGCCATCAACTCACACAACACACATTATATACAATTGTCAGCCAATATTATATCAGAAACCAAGGCGGCGAGCTGGCAGAATAGATATTACGCTGGGTAAAATGTTTAGAGGCATTTCATCCGTCTTCACGTTCTGAGTTAAAATTCCACGGAGGTCGATTTTTAGCTTTCATCTTTTCGGGGTCGTTAAAATAAGGGGGTCAATGCAATCGACTTAGCTCCTCCCCTGAAATTGCTGGCCTTGTGCCAAAATGTACAAATGGATGTTATAACACAAACCTCACAGCACATACTTTACACTATTAACAACTGTCACCGAACACATAACGCCGACCACATTACACATACGAAACACAGTCTCCATCCAACATAATAACACAAGTTACTTTATTACAGAACAAAGACCAAAAATAACACCGAGAACAATAGAAGAAACTCGTAACAATGCAGCTGGTGGTGCAGTAAAAATTTCCATGAAGCTGCTGATAATTTATATGCCCTGCATGGAATAGAGTTTGCTTGTGTGTGCAGGACCGGATTTAAACTATGGGGGCCCCTCACACAAAAGAATTAAAACCTTGGAAAATTATTGGTGTGGTAACGTGGTTATTTATCATAAAAGAGAATGCATTACACTTTTAAGACATCAAGATATGTTTGTATATTGAAAGAGAGCCTCTTCATGCAATATTGCTGTGAGGTGAGGCCTCTCTGTACTGAATGTTCCATACCCTTCGTATCAGGGGCCCCTGATATCGAGGGTGATCTGGCGAAATCACCCCCTATAAATCCGGCCCTGTGTGTGTTGGCAATGTTGTTTGTATATTATACGTGATATGTTGAGTTTATAGTCACCCAGTCAAACAAAAGGGTTCATAGTGTTTATACAGTCTTCTCACATGTTGTATAAAAAGCAATCACAGATGTTGGTTAATCAACAGCTATTCTTATTTAAAATATCATAGAGTTTTATTTAAATTAAATGAAATAACCTGATTTTGTAACAATGACCAACAACTTTAATTGTGGGACTATTTCAGTCCATCATTCGGTTTTATTTTTGTTATAAAACTTATACGCAACATTTTTTATTTTCTGAGTCTCCATGTTTGATGAAAGTAAAATTATTATTCGGCAATTGTTCAAGGACATTGACAGTAGTAAATAATTACGTATGTGTATGTGCGTGTGTGTGTGTGTGTTGTATTTGTGTGCATGCATGTACGTTTTGTGTATGTATGTGCATGTATGTGCGTCAGTTTTTGAGCGTGTGTATGTATGCGTGTGGTGTATGAGTGTGTGCGTGTCTGTGCGAAAGTGTGTGAACTCACCACGCGCGTGTGTCTAAGTGCGGTGAGGGGAGTGCGGAAATGAACATCCTTCTACTTTGGACACAAGGCCTGAAATTGGGGGAGCGGTTTAGTCGATTGCATCGACTCCAATGCTGAACTGGTACTTATTTTATCGACCCCTAAAGGATGTAAAGCAAAGTCGACCTCGGTGGAATTTGAACTCAGAACGTAGAGACGTACAAAATATTGCTGAGCATTTTGCCCAGCGTGCTAACGATTCTGCCTGCTCGCCACCTTGAGTGCAGAAAAAATATCGCATTACAAAATAGCTTGCGGTATTCAGCATTGTATGAAACCTTTACATTTAAGTACCTCCGTGGTTCACGATGTCTTTCATCCACACAGAGTCGATAAAATGAGCGTCAGTATGAAGGGCAGTAGATTGGTAAAACCAGAATCGAAACCTGTTCCGATGTTTTCAAACTACCGCCTCTCCAAGAATACCCAGCAGTATTTAATTGCATACTTTTACAGTATGCTGGTACTGTACCCATTGAGCAAAAACAAAAACATTCAACCGTTCACAAACACTCTCCAAACTATTCCTATCATTAACAAACTCTCTTACCTCTCTCACTCCTGCACCTCTAACCATCAAAACCTTTTTCACTCCATCCATCCACACTAATATTGGGGGTTTCCGTTCTATGCCTTGACCCGTGCATGGAACGGCGCTCACCCCTTTGAGCTGGAAAGTGACAGGGATGCTTGGTGTGTGTCTTGCCGTGGCTACCCCCAATTATGGGGAAAAGGCCTAGGAAAATAAATAAATACTTTTACAGTCTCAGTTTAAACCCCACCGAGGTTGTTTTCTTTCCTTTCATCATTCTGGGTTCGATAAAATAAAGTACCAGCCGATTTAATTATGTCCACACTTAAAACGAAGTAATACTAAATTAATCTTAAAATTAATATATTTTGACTTTCTCACTTTCCATGAAGTGAAATTATATCTAAACGGAACCACAGTCTACTTTAAAGCACATCCTCCTTATACAGACAAGCACGCAGATTTATATTACATTACTGTGAATGCTAGTGTCTCTGCCCCAACAAATGTACATTTTTGTACATCAAAGTAGTGATTCTACCAGCACATCTCCAAGGATGAAGTTTCTGCTTTGCTGATGAGGTTATATTGTGACCAAAAGATGTCCAGAGTTGTCTGCCGTATTTGAAAAATCAATTAGAACAACATTACAAAAAGACTAATATTGTTCCCCACTTCACCGCACAATTATTACTCGTTAGAATTTTAATGTTCCCCGCATCACTAAATTTGACAACACTGACTTAACTATTACTTTTCATGCAAATGACGTCTCTAAGTAATTTATTCTCCATACAACTCTAGCTTTCTACGCCAGCTAGTGCACATTCCTGCTGATTCTCTCGTTTCTATTTTAGCAAATACAGAGGAATCTAATCTCAGATTTGTGTTTAGTAATTGTCAAAATAATTAAAATAATATTAACGAATTATAAATAGTATTTTCTTTCATTTCAGGCGTAACTACTTCTCGTTAACTTTTTCACACTCGTTTGCGTAATATATGTTAAACGTAAACTAAATAATAATGGCTACAGATCGATGCATATTTATGGGAGTATGAAGCATACTTCGGTAAATCAATAAATTATCCAGAGCTTGTTAAATTGTAAACTCAAAATAAAATACAATAAATGTTATAGCACAATACATTTCCTTAATTTGTGGTTTTATCCTTTATACTTCAAGTCATGATTTGAAATGTAGGAGTTTCAAGAAATTTACTTTTACGAGCAATGTCATTTTACAAACGTCTGACAGTAAATAAGTAAAAGCCAATGCTCTCTGTAGACCGGTAAAGCATAAATGTCTGCCTCAATTGTTTTTATGAAGCAAACGACATTTAAATGAAAGACTTTTACGTATTAATACATCGTTTAACTCAGTCAAAATCTACTTGAACAATAATTAGAACACAAAGTAAATCCATTACAATTCATAAACAAATACAACAATTCCACAATATCTCTTGCAGCAGTTTTGTAGAGACCGAAAAACAATCTACCTTTAATAACAGTTTTCAATATCTGTTAACCATCAAATATTTAGTGATAATTTTTTTACTTTTAATTTCTAAATAGAATGACTCTGAGTAGCTTCAAATCAATATAAATCACTTGATTACCGGCAGAATTAATAACAATAATCTTGGTTTAGGACCTTGACTTCATATTTATTTTGAGGAATGTGTTCTAAATGAAACTTTCAATTATATATTTCTCTTCCCCTTAAAAAATGTTCAAAATATCAATAACTATCTAACGCCAGGAGTGAAGAGGCTAACGTTTCGGGTTGTCGTCTTCTACCAAGAGTGAAGAAGAAAGTTAAAGTGTTACTGGTTTAACTATTAGCTAACATAGATTAATAGCTTATGGTCAAAGCAACAACTCAGAATACAGGAACGAGTAAAATATCGGATGCAGAAACTATACATAATACGATAATATCGTATTACGTGTATTGCATTGGTCTCACAAAAAAGTTAAATTTCAATTTATGACTTTTCACGTAAAGCATTTTAATTACAATTTTTTTTACCGTCTGCATTTCGGACAATTCGTATATTGTTATTTTATATTCAACAACGGTTATTCTACCCAAACCAACAAACGCCCGTCTTTCTTTCTGTTGACTGTATTATAGTATACACAGTTTGTTCTCAAAACAACGATGGCTTTATTTAAAGTTAATTTATATAAATAAACACGAGAGAGGTGTTTTTTTGAATGAGCTCCAATCTTACAATTTCGTTTATCACCCATTAATTAAAGCTTTTGATTAAGAGAAGATCAATAACGCAATTAACATATCATAAATGAATAACTATTGATTTTATTTACTTTGGTTATCTGTTAAATGCGTAACTACTTTCTCTTTATTTTCTAATTAAAATTCAAGATTAAAGCGAACTTATAAGTTCGCACGTGAGTACTTTAGATTTTTCTCTCTCTGATGAATGACAAGAGACCAAAAATGTTAAAGTTGTTAATTGTTAATCCTCGTGTCAAGTGGAATTATCAAACTCTGCTACCAGATTTTTCATGTGAATTAATAGTTGCCAATCGCAGACCACCGAGTTTGATATCTCATTATATTCTAACAGCAGTCCTCTTTGCGAATATGTTCAGCAATATCGATTTATGATCAATTCTTAACTCTGCGGCGGTTCATTTAAATTTTGATTTTTGAAATGATTATTTCGTTAAATTGTAGTAACAGAAATGTTCTCATCATTAACAGAGCTACATCTTATTTTACAGGTTATAATAATCATCTTGGCAGTTTTGAAGTCGAATCAGCTATTTCTGCTGTAAATGTCAATGTTGTACGCTAATCTTGAATTTAAATTAGAAAATAAAGAGAAAAATATTTGCATATTTATGAGGTGTGTTATAGAGAAAACAAATAAATCAATAATCATATAATTATTCATGTAGGACATGTTAATTACGTGATTCTTTTTCTAATCAAATGCATGGATTAATGGCTAATAAACCAATTTGACTTTAGAAAAGTACCTCTCGAAGTAAAACTCATGGTAGGATTGGACCTCAGTCAACAAAACTCTTCCCTCGTATTACAGTATTTATATAATTTAACTTTAAACAAAGTCGTGATTGATTTAAAGTCAAAATATATATCATATAATGAAGTTAATAGAAATGATGACGGAAGTTTATCGATTAGGGTAAAATAACAGTTGCTGAATATAAAATAGTATAAAATGAAGAAATGTAGACGATAAAAAAATCTAATTAAAATGTTTTACGTGAAAAGTAATAAATTAGGAGTGTAACTTTATGGTAAGAACAACGCAATACATATAACTAACTTGCATCTATACGTTTGCATATTGGTGTATTAGGAATGGCAAATAAAGCAGTGAATGTGTGCAAAGTCATTAGAGCGTTGGGTAGAATGCTTCGCGGTATTTGTTCTGACTCAGTGAGCTCAAATCCTGTTAAGGTCAATTTTGGCTGACCTCCTTTTGGGGTCGATGACTAAGTATAATTCAAATGCGGTGTATTAGGGGAACTGTAAGAATGTCGGATAGGATACTTTGCAGTATTTGTTTCTGATCTTTGCGTTTTTAGTTCAGATTTCGCTATAGTTTACTTGGTAGACTTAACTCGTCACTTGGTTTAACACCACCCCTTGGTATCTTTAGTGGAATCCACTTTGTTGCAAGCATTCGAGCCAAGTCTCCGTTTTAAGGGTAATTTTTTTCCTTTTTCCCATCAGTCCCGGCTCCTCTGAAACGAGGAATGGACATTGCCTTCCCTCCTGATTTGAAAGATACCCCATACTTTTCAGTCTTTATACAATAAGGAGTGAATTAATGGGTAACTCAAGTACATCGTTTTCCTTATCTAACACTGTTGGTTGTTAACCAAGAGGATATTTAATAATAAAGTACGCTGTGTATGAGACTAACTGTTTTTAATTTTGTCATCTATGTTGAGGGTAGTGGTAATTTCAAGCATTACTAAAGATTTTCTGAATTTAATTTCTTTAGATATCAAAGCAACAGAAATTATTCTTCAGGCAAACATTTTACAAGCTCAACCATTTCAACTCAAAAAATCTTCTCAGCAACAGTAATATAATATTTTACAGTTTTATACTTCCTGAAATTGTATTAGCCGAAGTAATTGACATCTCAATGGTAATTGTTCTTGGAAAGTTTTAGTATAGTGTGCTAAGTAAGAAATAATTAGAAATTAACACTGCGTCAAAAAATTATATTAGTTTGATGGAGAATCTTTTCAAAACTCGTTTTATCGACATTCTAATTCATTGATTGACTCATTTAGGTTCACATGTATGTCAGCCGTTGCTTGTCTCCCAGATGCCTGCTTCTATGAATTAGCAGTAGCGAAACTGCTGAATTTAGCGTCTACATCGCTCGGAGGCCTTAATAGACAACCAAAAGACTGCCCCACTTGTTAGGTTATCCACCCTTCAACATGCATGCATTAGAACATTTCTCTCCGAAGTCTGCACCTTAGAGAGAAATTTTCTAAAGCATGCAGGTAACCTAATGCTAGAGGGTGGATAACCTGACAAGTGGAGCAATCTTTTAGCTGCCCATTAAGGCCACCATGCGATGCAAGAAGACCAGTAGTTGTCTATGAATGCAGTTCTAATTTTCCATCCCATGGATGTTATCCAACGGCCGATGCAGCTTAACACCAGTGTTGTCAGAGTTAATGACATTAGAATCCAAGGAAGCAGAATGAATATCACCCAGCAGCTCCTCCGACGCTATAACGTACCCCTTACTCTCGAAAGGATAAAAGGCGAAGTTGACCTTGAAAAGATTTGAACACAGAGTATATGGCATTCTATTTGAGTCTCTAAAGATTTTGACAATTAATACTGTCTACTTCATCAATATTGATTTAAAATTTTGGCACAAAGCCAGCAATTTCAAGGAGGGAGCTAGTTGATTATATTGACACCAGTACTTAACTTATAGACTTCGAAAGGATAAAAGACAAAGTCGACTCCGGCGGTATTTGAACTTAGAACGTAAAGTCGGAAGAAATGCCGCTAAGCATTTTGTCCGGCGCAGTAACGATTCTGCTAGCTCACCACCTTATCTACTTCATAAATATTAATAATTAATCTTAAAGGTCATGAGTAATCTATATTGATTTTTGACATATATTAATTATAAAGTTCTTGCTGAACAATCTGTACAGCTGATTTGTTTAAAGTGATCAAATGTTTGTACATGAGCTCACTTCCTTCATCAAATCGACATTGCCTGCATAGCTGCACGGTATGCTACACGTCAGATGTCGAAGTAATCGCTGTACAATGTGAAATGAAGTGTTTTGCTCAAGAGTATAACGCACCACTCGGTTCAGGAAACGAAACCCAGATCTTGCGATCATGAGTGCAACACCCTAAACCATTAGGTCACGCGTCTTTGATTATAAAGTAAACTACAGAATTGAAGGAAACTGTTCAGGTTCTTCTTTAGTAGCAAATTATCCAAGAGGAAATGCGGCTATTAGATACATGAACAATATTTTTATTAATTGTAAGTTTTCTTCACACTAATAATATTAGAGACAGAATCCGGTACAGTATTTAAATTTCGAATCTTATTGCTAAGTACACGAATTATTGGAATTGGCCAAAAAGTTTTAAACAAAGCTAAGTATTCAATCAATGACATTGCGATTTCTTTCCAGTATCTTATGCCATCTTGTGGGCATATTTTTTATTCCCTGCTCAAAGAATGTTCTGTCTTTACTGTCAAAAAACTCCTCCAGGTGAAGTTTTACATCTGCTTCACATTTGAAGGTCTGTCCATTCAATAAATTTTGAAAAGACCGAAACAGGTGGAAATCTGAAGGCGTAAGGGCGGGTGAATATGGAGGGTGCTGCAAAACTTCCCAGCCAAATCCCAGTAACTTCTGCCGCGTCAGCGAATGAGTGTGCGGTCTGGCATTGGAATGAAAGATAATGCCTTTACGATAAGCAAGTACTGGACGCTTCTGGTGGATCGCTGCGTTATTTGTTCAGCTGATCACAGTACACATCCGAATGGTCCTGTCCGTGAGAAGAAGCCCATAAAAGACACCATCCTTCCATCCCACCAAATTAAAAGCATACCATTCTTCGGGTGAAATCCTGTTTTGGAGGTTGTTTGTGGTGGTTCGCCGCGCTTCCCCCATGATTGTTTGTGTTTCACATTGTTACAAATAATCCATTTTTCAAATGATATGAAACCCGATCATCGAGCCTGTTGACGATCTCAAGTCGGTGAAGATGGTTCTTAACAATCGATGTGGATATTTGGAGAATACCTGTGATCCTCCTGGTCGTTGGACGGAGGTTGGAGTTGATTAACTCTTTCATTTCATCGCTCTTATTCTCAGTTGGCCGGTCAGAGCGAGGTGCATCTTGAGCCCCAAAATTTCCCTTTTGAAATCAATCTTGAAAATCCCTTCTGGCACTCATGTTCCGTAACAACATTATCTCCATACACAGCGCATATCTTCTTGCAGGTTTCCGCCGCTTTCTTACGTTTATTGGTTATCTATTTTCAGGGTGTTCTCAAGCACACAAAATAGAACCTGTCTCGTCACAAGTTCGCGTCGAACTACACTGGAGTGTCAAGTATCTAACGAGTGTGCATGCTCAAGGTACAAACTGAAGTTAGCTACTTATTAGAGTGCTTGAAGTTTAGTGCCAACAAAAACCGAACGGACTTTTTGGCCAACCCAGTACTAAATGTTACTCTATGAACAATTGACACATGATTATATCATATGAGAAGCTAACCACAAAAAAAATAAAAACTGAATTTATATCAAAGCACAAGACAATGTAGAAAGTATGTGTTGTGAGTAATAGAATGGTACCTTTCCTCAACATCTTAAAGAACATGAAATGTTCTTTGAAAATAAAATAAAATGAAAAGTATATAGCTTTGCAATATGTGAAAGCCAGCAGAGAAAAGTAACACGTAAACAAAAATTACCTCGTATACTTGAAGGAAACTCGATTTGTAGCAGATCGTTAATATAGAGAATCGAAGATAATAAATAAATAAAAGGATTTTTTAACGAAACGAAACAAACCAATTTTCAAAGAAAATAAATGCAACTCAGAACCGAAAGAATTCCTTACTTTGTAAGAAATAAATTCTGTTGAAGTAAACAATAAATCAAATGAACTCATAAGAAATGTTTCATAAAGAAATTTTTGCTAACATAAAGTAACAGTGGGTGAGGGAGAGAGAGAGAGAGAGCGAGAGAGAGAGAGCGAGAGCGAGAGAGAGAGATAGAGATAGATAGAGAGAGAGTGTGTGTGTATTTGTTGATGAGAATCTGGAGATGTTTATTTTAAAACGGAAGTAAAAGAAAAAAACTGTTTTAGCTGCAGGACTATCACGAAGACGCCATATGGGAATCTACAATCCAATAATACTAGACATCGGATGAAAGGCAAAGTCAGCTGTGGCAGTCGATGAACTTACAAAGGAGAGAGAAAGAACTAAATATTGTAAAGCGTTTGGTCGCCACTCTTATGCCTCTGTTGTGCCACTCAATTGCTTTTGTTGTAACAGTAACTATGTTTGATGTTTGAAAATGTCTTTGCGTTATATGACATCAAACTCTGTTTTACGCTACAATTGAATTTCACAAAGAGAACAATAATGAAAGAAGTGATTGAGAAATTGATTTTCTTGCTAACACCCATTCTAAAAAACAATCACGTTAAATAAATTTCATCTCAATCAACGGAAATACGTTAGTTAACAATCTTTAAGAATAGGCGAGAAAAAAATATCTAAAACATTAGATTTGTCTCTCTCAGCGTAGCTTTAAATAAGAATAACAGTACATGATAATCATATATTTTCTACCGGTACTTAACAAGTATTTCCATCCTCACTGTAGTCCGTAGAATCGTTAATACTCGTTTAAGATAATTACAAATGTAATATTTCTGTGCCTGATTAGTTTACTCTGGAATGAAGTACTGTCCATTTCAGATATTTACTCAGATCTAATGGCAAGAATCTGATCTGAGTACCAAGGCAGTTTCGAATTGATTGATTTCTTTTTTCAGATACGTATAACACAAATTTTGAAGATACGTAACTCAAATTAAATAGAGAGTTGTGCTGCTTATAGGATACGGAGTATCGGCCATTCAGTCAACGCTCTTTGTAAGTTGACTTTCTTATGTTACATCATTTACTTAATGATACTGTTAAACCGTGTTGCTTTTTTTTTGTAATGGCTGCCGAGAATTATGTCGTAGTAACACACTACCAAAAGCTGAGAAGTGGTATTACATTAAATAACTATCTCTAAATAATTATAAACCCGGATACACCTGTATAACTCGTCAGGCAAAAAAGAAAAAAAGTATGTTTATGACACAGGGATAGCTGTGTGGTTGTAAAGTTTAGTTTATCTCACACATATGAGATTCAGGTTTCGAGGGGAAGGTATCCTTGAACTGAAGAATCCAACAAAGCAAACTCCGCTAAAGAATCCAGCTATCAGGTGTAGCGATATACCAGGTGATGGTGTTAAAGAGTACCCAAGGTCTATATGTATCCTTATAAACTTACTTTACAAAAAAGAGCTTATATTTCAAGGGGCGAAAGAAAAGAGAGTGTTTATGCTAATATCTTTTTTCAAAGGTATCTGTGATGTAAATGAACAGAAAAAATATTGCGAACCCGGGGCTCTGGGAACTTTCCTCACAAGAAAGATTAATTAAAAATTAATAGAATCAATCTTTAGGAAACAAACTGTTTTTTTTTTATATTGTCAATTTTATAAAAGGGCCATTAGACGTGAAGAAACAGAAATATCGTCAGCAAACGAAATATGAATAAGTCAAATTATAGTCGGACAAGCACCATCTGTCTATATATTCCAAACACATTTCATTCGATTAATAGATTATTAAAGAATTGAAGAACACTTTCAAATGATATATTAACGATTTAAATCCATTTTTGAATGAAATGGTATTTCTATAGAGCGAAATCGAAAAATGAAATCCTGCAACAGATTGTGTCTACTATTTTGCTACACGAAAATGCATTGTGCCCCAACCCATCACTGCGAAGAAGAGTCATTATTTTCTGCTTATTCCTCACCGAATGAACTGAACCCATCACTGCGAAGAAGAGTCATTATTTTCTGCTTACTCATCACCGAATGAACTGAACCCATCAATATACATAAATCGTATTTAGCCTTTAATATGTGGCTAAAATAGTTTGGTATATATAAAAAAATAAGTTTTACATTTGATCATATTTAGATTTATAGATTAATGTTGATTTTCGTTTTATTAAGCTCTACTTGCTATTAATAAAAAGGTGATTGTTATAAATGGGTTCGTGTTAGTGACTGGATTATACCCTTAAATTTGTAACTAATACCATTTGGCTTACTGTTCCATGCACACCTACCCAAATTAAATAATAATACAGGGATTTAAATAAGAACAGGCTTTCCTATGATACAAAAAAAAAAAAATAGATCCAGACCAATTGACTATTATTTTACATTCTTCTCAAACATCGGAGGACTTTTTTTCAACCCAAACTTTTCATCAACCCATCATCTTTTGCGTGAAAACCACATATCCTATTTCTCTCTAAGACGCAAATTTCTCAACTCCTATTTGCAATCATCTCCTCTGTCCAAGATACACTATTTACTGAAATTTTACTCCAAAACTTGGTGTCTGCGCATAAGTAGACGCCATTCTCCTTGTTTCTCAATATTTTACTCTGAAAGTCATCAATAACGACGTGTAGTTATACTAGTTCAAAGACTTCTTTCCGTATTCTCCTAAATACATCTCCCTCCATTGCTCTCTAAATTCCGCAAACCACCAGCTGACTTCAATGACCACGACTCCTAATGGCTCTCAAACTCATCCTACTCCAACACTGCTGATGAGAAGCCGAATTATTTGCTATTCTCAACTCTTCACGCCAACTTGCTTCATCTTCAACTCGCATTCCAGTCCGAAACACATACAACCCACCCAAACACTCGTGATCTCTTCTTCACCTCGAAACTTTAACTCTTCAAACTCTGACTGTTTCTGCACTTATCGGATCATTCGACGACCAATTATTCTCGGCAGCTCCTCACCTGATCTGTTCGTGACTCATCAGAAACAGCAAGGTAAGAGACAGAAACCATGCTCATAGGCATGTCTTTCTACATCCCACACAACAAAATCTCAATACCCAGCTGTGCTGTAGCTTTTCGGGTTAAAACAATGTTTTCAGAACTTGGATAATCTTTCATTCTCCAAAGCTTCTCCCAGCACCGCAAATCTTGTAAAACCACTATTCGGTCTGCAAAGGGCCGTTGTGAATCACACGGCCCTCAATATTTCCCCTCTTCTAAACAGCAGATGATCCTTCTAGCTTCATGCCAAAAAGCTCCACACACACTTTAGGGAGTCCTTCTTTTCCTTCACTTCTAAACAACGATGACTCTGTAATCAACACCTCCGTGAAAAAAGCAATCATTGCCCACGATGAACTCAACTCCACACTACACACCCTTGGATAAGCTCTTCAAATTTACTCCGTTCCACTCCACCCCTCTGCAAAAACACAGGGAAGGTACATAAATACTTTCAGTTGCATCGAAAAAACAAGGCCACTGGTTCTGATAATATCCCTTCCACTACAGTTAAACATAGGGCTCCAGAACTTTCGCCTATACTTTAATCCCGTACTTCTGACGAAGATATACCTTGGCATTTGGAAACACACTTCATTGTGTCCCATTCTAAAACAAGGCAACAGCTCTGACCCAGTCAGCCATCGTTCTACTGCTCTTACCTATAACATTTCTAAGGTAATGGAGGTAACAATGCCATTCTCAATCACCTTGAACCTCTTTCCTCAATAACCATGTGTACAGCTTCCCCAGAGCCAGGCGCATTGAATACCTACTCTCTTATGCAATTCACCAGTGAGTTTTCACTTTATAGAAGTTCGGTGAAAGTAATGATGTTACTGTAGACATTAACAACATTTTCCATCGTGTTCTGGCATGCAGATCTCCTATAAAAACGTCTCATCTATGGGCTCTTTCATCTTTTGAACCGATAACTTCGTAACCGATCACACTATGTGTTGATGGAGCTCTGTTTGACCCATTCATAATCAACTCTCGTGTTCCTTAGAGTTTGGTTTTGTTACCCTCTCTTTCACTTCTATACGTCAACGATCTACTTGCTGAAATCTCTAATAACATCCACTCTTATGCAGACGACACGACCCTTCAATCCTCCTTAACATCCCCAAACATCCAAACATGCATCACCTACAGCTTAGATAATGCAGACCAAACCTGCATTGATTCCGTGAATAGAGGCTTTGAGACCCTCTTTCAATGTGGACACGAGAACATTTTTACTTTCAACAGCGCCCCTCCAAAAGATATAAAAATCAACTTAAGCACTTCTTATATCAAGACCACCCCTCCGCACTACCTTGCCTAAACAAAAGCGGTGCAGTCGCTCAATATGCTGGGCCTCACTATCATTGAAGATCTCTCCTGGTGAAGCACATCGTTAGCATAACTAGGACAGTGTCCTAATGACTGGTCCTTCTCTTCAAGACCAGAAAATATACCATCTCACAATAACTGTTGACACTCTATAAAGATCCAAGGAAGAATTCAGTGGAATGCTGCGCCTACATTGGAACTGTGTTGCTGCTACGCACTCATATATCTTGGATCGCATTCAATCACTATCACATACGCTCCAGCCTCTGACTCACGGCTATGTTGATTTTCTCTCTCTGCTTTTTTATCGTTGCTATAATAGCTTCTGTTCTTCGGTGTTAGATGGTCTCTTACTTCAGACACCCCTGACCCATTCGTTGCTGCATCACTCGTTACTCTTGTTACATCTAACCCACTGAACCTGCACTAAATTCTACATGCATTATTTCCTCTCCAGAACATCGACCTTCTGGAATCTTACCCTTGCTCATGTTTTTTTTCCTGCACGTGTTCACCTGCAACTGGTTAAACGGAACGTTAACATCATCAAGCTCGCCGTTCTCGGAAGGCCTGTAAAAGTCATGGGCACTTTTCCTTTCTCCAGACATGACATAGTAAAGAGAAGAAATATTATTTTAACCACCCATGAATATTGAAAGACAACAAATAAATAGATACATTTGAATACAAAAATATGAATTCAGAAATGTAAGCTATTGAATTAGACATGTTTTTTGTAGTTATACTTCCCATTTATTATCAATCTCTTACCTAACAGATATGAAGTCTCGGGTGTAGAGAACAAGAGCGATTAGTGTGGCAGTAATGACTTTCTCAAAAACATTAATGATATTAATTTGGTTGCTGTTGTTTAGCCCCAGGTCAAACCTAATTTGGGTCAAGCTGATCAAGCAGACCTATGACCAAAATCATTTTTGCTGTGACCATTTTAAGTTTTAAGGGGCTCTCCGAATACATTATCCAATGCAAATTGAGGGCGATTTAGATGCGATTTCTAGAAAGATGAACGGCCGTATAGAAGTTCCTCCGATGGCTTGTAGTGATATTAGTAAGTGGAATGATTTCAAAGTTAGTGGAAATGTTTGCGTATTTATTGACCAGAGAGGAATTTTTCTCTTCTTCACAGTTCTCAACTCCTCCAGATCAAATAGTTTACTTTGACTCTGAAGAATACTCACTATTCAAAAGGAGATAAATATGAAGTTGTAACACTCATGGCATTCCCAAAGGTATGTAGCCCAAATGGAATACTGACAACCAAGATACAGTGAAAATTGAAAATCAAATGAAATTAGGTATCTGCAGCACGACTACAACGTCATTACGTGAGCTTAGGTTTTGTCCTAAACGTGGCTTCATTTTCTTCAGATAAAAAGTAGATTTCCTGAAGAAGGGATTTTAAGCTCGAAATATTGAAATAGAAAGTAAAAGTACAAATCATTGACTTGTATTATTTCGCATCGCTTTTATTGTTATGGTTTTAAAAACATCAAAAAATTAAACACACATACAAACACACACACACACACGCACACGCACACACATTCACACATACATACACACACACACATATATATATACACATACATACAAACATACATACATACATACATACATACGATGTTGTATCAAACAGTTCCCGGAGTAGTTATGTTTAATAAAAAAGAACTCATTTACCTAAGTTTTAACATCATCTCCTTCGAAATATTTACCTTGCGCAGCAAAACACCAATCTCAGCGTTCCTGCCACTTTTGGAATTCGGCATGGAAGTCGTTTTCCTTAAGCGAGTCGACGACCTTCTGCGATTCGCTCTGGATTTCGACAACGGTGTTAAACCGGCGACCTTTGAACTGCATTTTCATCTTGGCGAAGAGATGGAAGTCCGCAGGTGATAAATCTGGTGAATAGGGTGGGTGCGGAAGCAATACCATATTGTTTTTGGCGAGAAACTCCCGAGGTGCATTGTCGTCATGAAGAATCCAATTCTTCGCGCGCCCCAGATCCGGTCGCTTTCGCTGAATGTCCTCCCTCAAACGCCTAAAAACGTCGCAGTAGAACTTTCAATTGGCGGTCTGGCCCTGGGGGACGAATTCTCGATGCACACTACCGCGGATGTAAAAAAAAATGATCACCATACCCTCGATTGAGCGGTCGTGGAGATGAAAGCCTCTTCCATTGTGACGACTGCTGCTTCGTCTCAGGGTCGTACCCGTAGACCCAACTCTCGTCACCGATGATGATCCTATCCTTGACACGAAGGATGGGTCATCAGTGGCACGCTGACGGAGATCTTGACAGACTTCGACGCGATGTTCTTTCTGTTCAGACTACAAAATCGCAGACTACAGCATACACGTGATCACAAAAACACAAATTTTACAACTTGCGAAGTAAACACAGCGATGTCACTCGGCACACTGTCTCATAAAGGTCACTGCTAACTCTCACTGCGCACGCAACCGTGTGCTGCCATTGTTGGCTCGCGACAGAACTAGTCCGGGAACTCTTTGATACCACCTCATATAACAACAACTTTCATATCACTATGTCAGATAATTTACATTTTCCCAACTTTCAACAACGTATGCAACTTAACAATTAAATAGGTTTCAAATTTTGATACAGGGCCAGCAATTTTGTGGGTAATGGGTAAGTCGATTATATCGATCTCAGTGCTCAACTGGTACTTATTTTATAGACTTCGAAAGGATGAAAGGAAAAGTCGACCTCAGTAGAATTTGAACTCAGAACGTAAAGACGAACAAAATGCTGCTAAGCATTTTTTCTGGCGTGCTAACGATTCTGTTAACTTGCCGCCTTAACTTAGCAATTATATTAAAATAATATTACACGGTCGCGATCTTACTGTTTAATATTTTGGATTTAATACTGCATTTAATAGTAATACTTTATAGTGAAATTTCATATCTCTGATTTACACAAACGGATTCTTGGTGGGAGGGTACGATATTATTTGGTCCCAGAAAACCAAATACGATTTATGAGCCGAAGACAAATAATGTATTTATGTTTTTACAATACAGATTATATAGATTACGTTAGTTACCTAGCTTGGAACATAATTTTTCTCTACACCTGAACACAAGAGTTGATTTTTCTTTCTTTCCTTTCTGTGGGACTCGCTTTGATTGAATTGACTATAGAAACACAGAACTGAAGAAAATACAGGGTGAAGAAATGAGTTTAATATTATGGTTAATGCCCAGTTATAAATTATTATTTAATTACGATGTTATTAAATGGAATATTTTAGTTGCTACCAGGTTATAAAGTGCAATATTTTAATTACTGTTAGCTTATGAAGTGGAGACATATAAAGGACAATTACTGTAGATAGTCGTGTATACCATCGAGGCTTGGTTGCTATAAAGAGTGATAAGATCTCATTCTTCAGACCACAGCTGATCGTGTAAACAACCGGCCTCTGTTCATTTGAGTTCATATACATAGCAGTCAAATATCCTTCAATCACTACATACTGTCTTAAATAGGAAAGGACACATTCGATAGTATAATGTTATATAGATTTTATCAGGATAAAAGAGATGGGGTCATCACAACTGGAAGTCCTTTGATCTTAGTTGTGTTTTCCGAGGACTGACTGAATTCTAAGTAACAACAACCGACGAATTTTTAGTGGCATGTTCTCTAGTTTTCATTGGTTACAAAGGTTCCTCATATATTGTTTTAATGATGACAGATTCTGGAGGTGATGATATTCATGATTTGTCCTTTGGCATTTGTTTTATAAGTGAAGCCAAATAACTTCGATTGAAATGAAAGCGTGGCATAGCCTCAGTTTTTCTTTACCTACCTCCTGCTCAACGGTATATGCCACAGGGAAAATGTAATATTGTCAATTTATAACTTTGTAACTTGATTCAGTAGATAAGTAGCTAGAGCGAGGAACGTCTGAAACATTGATAGTTGGGTGTAGTAGTCTGAGGATTTGAAGAATGTTGAGTTGCGATATTTTGATCATTGCCTCTCACTGCAAAATGTAGGTTTGACATATTTTCTCTTTTCTCTATTCTCGTTTATTCCCTTAAATCATTAGACTACAGCCATGCTCGAGCACCACCTTGAAGACTTTTTAGTCGAATGAATCGAGCACACTACTTATTCTAGCGGTCTGTTTTGGTGAACCGCAAAGTTACGGGGAGGCAAACACACCAACATGGTTGTCAAGTGGTGGGGAAGGGAACAAACACAGACACAAAGACACATACACACACATAATATATATATATGTGTGTGTGTGTGTGTGTGTGTGTGTGTGTGTGTGTGTGTGTGTGTGTACGACGGTTTTTTTCAGTTTCCGTCTACCAAATTCACTCAAAATGCTTCGGTCGATCCGAGGCTGTGGTAGAAGACATTTGCCCAAGGCGCCATGCAGTGGGACTGAACGCAGAAACATGGGACTGGAAAGAAAACTTCTTGCCACACAGCTAGGCCTGCGCCCGGCATGTTGGAAATTATTTCGGCTTTGCATAGAGTTGAACGGGTAACATTCATAGATGTGTAAGACAGTCTATGCAGTTATCATTCATATAGATAGTTCAACTCAGCTTTGCAATTATACAGCACTCTCTCGCATACAGTTGTGAACTCTACACTCACCATGCGTTACATTTTCAGCTATGTAAACTGAAGCAAAGTCACTTAAATGCCGTTACTAATTAAATATCGCAGCACCAAAATTGCAATATGAAACATACATTTATAGACATTCAAATTACCTCGGTTCGATTGATAGTTATTAATATATTCTAACAATGCAATATTCATTAACTTACTAATTAGTTGAAAATATAGTCAGCAAACTTTGACACAGAGTTCTATATTCTCTCAGAATAAGGCTCCACCGTAACTGTCCAAGAATGTAATACCAGTTTCTAGTTAATTACTTCCCTTGGCTAATTTTCATTATCGATACATTATCCATAATTATTTAACATTCATTGATGCCTGGTATTTCCCCTGGCAAGGGAAAATAAAGTTATATTTATTTAACCTTTGTTTTACTCTCGCTCTCCCTACCTCTGCTCTACTCAATTTCCCACAATATAAAAATATGCACACACAAACACACACATATACATATATATCTATATGTGTGTGTGTGTGTGTGTGTGTGTGTGTGTGTGTGTGTGTGTGTGTGTGTGTGTGTG
>JAOPUL010000002.1:9249111-9262873 GCA_027564515.1 Octopus rubescens | reverse complement strand
TGGAGTCGATTGAATCGAATATCCTCATCCCCGAAAATTTCAGGCCTTTGTGCCCAGTATAGAAAGGATTATTATTATTGGAGATGTCGCACAACATTCAATATTGATGTTGTAGATTGAAGATATTGTGTGTACCGAAGGTTTGTACTGTCTGCCAAATCACAAGACCCTCAGACAGACAGTACTTTATGCAGTATGCGTGCAGTTCCAAGTAACGCCGATGTTTGCAATACACAAAGATTGTAGGCTATTTCAATGACAACAGGAACAACCTTTATGCTTGACAGCTGCCACATCTTGGCGATCTCAATGTTCAGGTCTCCATATTTGTCGACCTTTTCTCTTTCTTACATAATAATATTTTGATCTCCTGGCACTGCCACGTCGATTATTAGGCACTTTATTTTGTCTCTCCTAAAAGTTACTATATCGGTCATTCGGTGCTCTGTCTGGAAGTCAAGATCCCAGAGGATCTTTGCCTTGCCGTTTTCGTCCATTCCCTTTTCCGGTGTATGTTGGTACCAAGCACTCGTTACCTTGTAACCGTACTTCCGGCATAGTAGCCAGTGAAGCTTTTGGGCTAACTTGTCGTTTCTGCGCTCGTACTCTTTCTCTGGAAGACTTTCACAAGCACTAACAATGTGGATCACGCTTTCTAACTTTTTCCCACACATTCTGCAGAGGTTCGTTGTACTGTTGTGGTATATACCTCTTTTCAAAGAGTTGGTATTCAATGTTGGTCCTGGGCAGTGATGATTAGACTTTCAGTCGTGTTTTTAAGGTCACCCTTGCTGACTCACCTCCATAATGCTTCCTGGTCTTTTAAGTTGTTAGTTTCACGGTGGAACTGATCATGTCATTCCATGCGGTGTAGTGTTTCTCCTCGCTCGTTGGCTATCCGTGAACGAAATCCATTAGCACTCTCAACTTCATTGTTGGTAAATTCTTCCGCATTATCAGCATACTGTAGCAGGTCTTGTTCGCTGTTTACCAAATACTCTGTCATGTTTCTCCTTTCACTGTTGATTCACTCCAGTACGCTAATCATGCCACGTCCACCTTTACACCTCTTCATGTACAGCCTGTGTACGACGTTCACCTTAAGGTGGTGGGCAACATGTACTGTCATCGTCTTTCGGGTAGCGCGACCGCGTTTGTCAATCGCCGCTCGTGTCCATTTCAGAACGGTTGCAATATAGCGGACTACAACAACAACCTATATGTTGATGGCAGTCACAAGGTTCCTTGCACTGAGTCTTGACTTCAGGAGAAGTTTGAGGCACTTCAAATATGCCGTGGTGACCCTGTCTTTCATTTCTCTATATAATATATTGTCCAGCTCCTAGATCCCAAGATACATGTACTCATCATCATCCGGATCTCCTATTCGTTCCCACTTTGGAAGTTCTATGCCCCTACAATCTGCTCTTTTCCTTCCTTTCAAAGTGAGCAACGCACAATTTTGAGATCCCGAAATCCATTCCTATATCCTTGCTGCACATCTGTAGAGTCTCTACCAGCCCCTCTATTTCAGGCTCTGTTTTGTGAACAGTTCTAAATCGTCCATGAAGAAAAGGTGGTTGAGACGGGGTCAATTCTTTCTCAGCTCGTAGTCCGTGTTGGTTTTGCGTAGAACTGCAGAAAGTAGAATCAAGGCGATAACAAATAGCAAAGGTGAACGATAATCTCCCTGGAAGAACATGGGCTAAGTGCTGTTTGTTGCAGGAAAGATATTTTCCCCACTAGGCATGCTTTTCTTGATCAATGCACGCACGTTCCCAGCTACTCCATACATGTCAAGTGTTTCCAGAATCCACGAGTATGGTACCATGCCGTAATCCTTTTTAAAGTCTATCCAGGCCATAATAAGGCCATAATAATGCAGTTCTTCATTACGACCTTGTCTATTACAAGGTGGTCTTTGGTGCCCTTGGATCGTTTACGGCATCCCTTTTGTTCTACTGGAAGTAGATCGTTTTCCGCAAGGAACTTGTATATTTTCTCTGCGAGTATGCCTGTCAACACTTTCCATAATAGGTTAAGACAAGCAATGGATCAGTAATTGCCAACCTCATTGCTCTTTGACCGATCTTTATCAACAATGTCTTCCCTCTACAATCGATTCCGGAACTGCACCACTCTGTAGGCTATTGTCTAATTGCAAACCAATTCGTTTGTGTGTTGACCTAAACCACTTGAGGCCTGGATTCCATTAGGCCCCGCCGGTTTTCAGTTTGGAATTTTTGATACCTGTATAACTACATATTCTGTTGTTATGTATACATGATTCCTTAGAGTTTCAAGGCCATGGAGCTCAGCTCTCACGGCAGGGATTTGGCTGGCAACAGGAGAGATCTTGCTTTTGTTTCTTCATTATCATGTATATTTGTTCACAGAATGTACAGTTGATATTAATATTTTTGTAAAATTAAATATATTTCTAATGTTGAAATATATATATATGAAATCACGACAATTCAGATGAGATGTAACGACACTGTTTGGCCAGCATAAACCAGAAATATCTGGTTTAGTTGAGGTCGTAATCTTTGTTTTCTCAACAGTGGGAGGCTAAAACTAAATTCCGTAACATATGCGTTTTCTTTAAGAGTAACACAATGAACGCAATCGGAAATCGAAACGTGGCCGCTGAGTCAGCACACATGAATCATTGTAGAATCACCACATCACCACAGCGAATTCTAATAGAAAAGTTGTGACCGGAAAGATTCTGCGAAAGGCTTCTACTTCTGTATGTTTGTATATATTTCATCAATGTGGAATAATGTTATTGTCTTTTTATTGGTATTTAGCACTATGCCAGCTCTGATCGACCAAGCTTATAAACAAAGGCGTTACAGTCGTAACCATCCCATCTTTTACATACATAGAATTAATTGTTCAACGGGTTCTTTGGTTTCTTTTTAAATATTAGCTGAGGTTTAATTTGAGAGAGATTTGGTTTCTATTTTTCGCAGGTTAAGCGACTGAGTAGAGACTTCTCAGTTAGCGTGAGCGGTTGTTTCCGATGCCTTATTATCGTTGTATTATTAGTACCTAGCCCAAAATCAGGCTTGACTGAGGAAATCTATGATCGAAGACATACTAGTCACGACCATATTTCGTCTTATGAATTGTAGTATATTCTAGACTAGCAATGTATAGTATAATAGATTGTGATTTATATAGTAACGTTCATTGCTTCGTCAATATATCCATACCAAAATATTGAAATTATTTATATACTGACGTAGATTAAGGCTGTACGGACATGAAGCAGACTGGAAATACGTAAAGTATTTTCAACGCTAACTGTCGCCCAACCCACCATCCACTCACAACTTTCACAGCATCTTAAATGTGGGCGACATCAGATGAGTAAATCATTGATGAATTCCCCATACAATGTCCAGCCACAGAATACAATTTAAGAGAAGGAATAATATTTGTTGTAAATTCTTGCATTGGTTACCAGTAAGTGCACAGTGTTTTATGAATTGCGATAAAATCAATTATTTGTAGCTGGTGATCATTGCAATCATAAGTCAACATCCAGCCATCTTAAAATTAATATGATGGGGAAGAAGTGTGGCAGAATATTGCCTATTTCTGGGAAAGTGATACAGCAAATACAATTAACACAATTGAGAACAATAACCGAGTTTGATACTCCACGGATTTACTCGCGCTCCTTGACATTACGAGGATTTTCTCTTGCTTCTACTTCGATATCCGCTTTTGCGACACACTAATATTTAATTTATTTCATTATTGGTCCAGTATGTATTATTAATTTTAATAAATAAAATCAAACCACTTAAACCTATGATTGACGATACATTATATAAAAAGAATGCAGTAATGTATAGTCGTATTTAATGTGTAATTGTTCTTTTACTTTGTAAGTTGAATAGAATTGAAATGGCCTACTGGAGCCATTATTGGATTAGCATCTCATGAGATATAAGGTAAAATTTCATTTCAGATTTCTAGTGGACAGTGCATTTATTTCTGCACACTTCAGTGCACTTTATCGTAATACGAGTCGTATCCTTTAGCAATGCAACTGAACTCCTCCTTTTTGGGACAAAATGTAATTATATCCTGCATAATACTATGAAACTGAAGTTAAACTTTAAGAAAATCTTGGAGCTAATATTGATATTATCATATATGTTTTAGGGGCTTACATCAGATAGTTGAAAATATATTAACATTCATGTATTTTTAAAAATAAAATCGTGTTCGATATGCATTTCAGAATACTCTTGTTATGAATAACTACAAGAGATATGACAATATGAAACAAAATGAGATTTAAAATTTTTAAAAATATATGCTTGATAAAAGGATTTAAAAGAAAAATTATTTTGTTAACACAGGCCGATTTCCATAAACGAATACACCCGAAGAATCAAGCTAAACTTATCTAACGCGAACTTTAGGTGTTTGCAGAATCTGAGTCTCAATTACTATAACAAAAGTGTTAATATGGCAAGAGATAGTTCTCAATATATATATATAATTCAGATAAATATCAGGAAAATAACAGTCTCCAGCATACGTTAGTGTAGGTGATATATTGGGAATATTATAAGACTGGAAGTATCCGATGTTTCAGAGTAAAGTAAGCTTTGAAGAATCCATCCTATATGCAGTCGGAATTTTATTTGACAAAATATTTTTAATTCACTTACACTAGCTATAAGGAATGCATCCCTCTCACAACTTATCATTTCTTCTTTTCCGAAACTAAATACTTCAACCATATTGTTTGTATATTACAGATGGGAGTATTCAGTTGTAATTTAATGACACGCTAGACTGAGGATATTATTGGATTATTAAATACCATTTACTTATAAAGGCATCGTTAGAAGTACGTTTATTTGGTTAGGTTCCAGCTGTAGCTATGTTATGTTCAGTTGGAGACTATGATAATCCATCTTATTCATTCGGATTATATACTGAAACTCCTCTCTGTTTAACTGGGTTGATAAGCTACTAAAGTAAAGGCTGTATTAATTTAATTCTAGACTGGCTACCTTTCACACAATCAGTAAATGTTTCGTTTGCGGATTTTTATATCAGAACAAGCATTTTCATCTTAGCTCAGAATGATCGGAATATACCTCCCTGAAGAGACTAAATCATGTCGAAATATTTTGTCAGTTAATTAACCAACTTTCTGGGCGGAGCCCTGTGTTTCTAGCTCATAAGCGTTACTGAGATATTTCTCTGAGACAAAAGATTATGCTAGAACCGCTCCACAGGTATTTTTCTCTAAAGCTGTTTCAAGTGTATATGTTAATTTATGACAAAATATCTTATGCCATAAAATGTTATTTTGTCACTAACAAAATATGACTAACCACAAATTTCTCTACACTTTTAGTAGATGGAATAATACAAATTTGAAAGAATATTCCGCTAACGTGAATAAGTGTTATTTTTACATACCAGTTATTTAGTGTTACTTTCTTGGATAACTAAATTTAAATTCTCGCGAGAATGTTTTCTTACTGCATTAGATACCAACAGCAAAGTAGAATCTTTAAGTACAGTATACTCTACTTAATATGGGGGAGTCAAAAGTAATGTTTAATTAATTGAAATTAAAATAACCATAATATGAAGAAATAATGTTAGCTTTAATGAACGTTACTCTAGAAAAGGACAAGAGAGAATTTCAGAAGTTTCTACTGAGCAACAATTAAATGGAGATATGTAAGAGAGAGGTATGTGTTGGGGAAAACTTCCGGGAATGATTCCATTAACTTATGTTCTCTCATCGGAACATAGTCAACTCACAGCTACCAATAACATACAACGACTAATATAAGTTGTTTCTGAGAAAATAATTCATTGCTTAATTGAATTAACAAAATGTTAGCATAATATTTCCAAAAGAATTGCTTTTTGCATGTAAAACATATAGTTAAATGTAGCCTAACATTTATTCTTATAAATGGGATATAATCTTTTATCAATTGAAATTATACCGGTAATAAAAAGGTATTTTACGTAAGTGAAAAATACTCTCAAATGTGTCCAGTGAGAGAATTCTCAAAATGTCTATTGGTTACAAATTACATAGATGTATGCATGTTAGATAGAGAGAGAGGGGGGATGACCCACATATAGACTTCATGGAATTTCATAAATGTGTAATCCTGAGTTGATTTGTCATAAGATGCGTTAACAATTAAAATCAGAAGTAAACGTTTAGATATTTTAACATTTTTGCTAAGATGGCCATTTGTAATAAGAAAATATTACTAAAGAATAACTAAAAGCTCCTTAGAAAAATATTGTCCTAAATTACCATCAATATCATTAAATGTATTTACTTTGGTTGAGGCGAAGACTACTGAATATAGAAGACTGTGAAATTTGAAACCGTAGTGATTTTGATTTTAATCCGTTTTTGAAATCTTTTTCCTTTTATTTGCTTTCCTTATGCACTTGGAAAAAGCTTGAATGTTTTATCTTTTATTTTCCCACTCCCCTAAAGTATGGGAAGTTCGTGTCGAGTTAAGAACACACATAAGAACATAATTGAAACTGCATTCCATGTACGCTTTCCTCTTTTGATATAAAGGAGTATTCGACACAATATTAACTAAAAAGTTAATTAGAAAAAAGCAAATTTGAACAGGTAAGTTTTACAGGTAAGTTTTATATGTAACAATACCGAAATACCTACTTGTTTATTATGTAACTATACGTTTCGATAGTTATTTCGATTTTCATATATACCTTATTTCTATTGCAATCGATTTTCGTATATCCCTTATATTATTGCATTTGATTTTCGTGTTACTGATTTTTCCTGCATAAGATGTTGTTCTACCAGTACATATTCAAATATTGTAAAAGATGACACTATCAGAAGAAAATAAAAACAACTGAGCTTAGTAATCAGAGAGGAAGAAAACTGGGGTTACCTAACTCGAGTAATTTGTTATATTTCCAGGACCGTTACTAAAACAATCAATCAAACCCGCAGACGACCTGAATGAAAAGACTGACACCAAATGGCTGACAATGTTGAATATGTTGAAACGAAGGAATGATGATTCTAGTGCCTAATATTTCTTCCAGCAACGTTACCTTGCTGTTTGTCAAATAGCCAATAGAAGGGAAATAAATGACTAAAGGATATGCAGGTACATTTTTAAGTTCAGCACAACAGGTAGTACAGTTACAATATCTGAATTGAAATGAAGTTTGATAACTTTTAACTGTGAGTTTTCTGTAGGCACATTGGACTTATAAAAATACCTGCTCATAAACATAAAGACTGTGAGAACTTTACTGGAGAAAATTAATTCTTCGGTTACTTTCAGTAATTCTAGTGATAAACATCTTAACTGACCATAATGATACTTATTCGTTCATGTCATAAGAGAAAACGTTGTTTCCTAATGGATTGTTTAATGACAATTATTATATGAATTTAAAGAGTCCATATTTTATTTTGATTAATGAATCCAGTAATACATATTGTTAACTTATTTCAAGGCAATACATCGATCTAATTGAAATAAACTATAATTATTTTGTAAAAGGATAGTACAGAGAATACTTGGTAACTGAATACGGCAAGTTTTACTTAGCTGGCTTCTCTCAGTGCAGTAATTTTGTTGTTTGTTGCACATCAAAATACATCAATCGGAAATATTTCAATATGATACCCGTAACTTAATATTTCAGTAAGCTATACACGGTATTATTTTACATTTGGTTATACTTGAAAAGGTTGTTAAAATTATGTATTAGCAATGCATCAGATACCATTATTAAATATACCTTTCGAGAAATCTACCACCTATTCCTGGTTACAATTTATCACTCAGTTTTCCTAATTATCTTATAAAACAAATATTTAACCAAACAATAACAATACAATGATCACTCTGTTTACTTTATAATAATAATACAAAATTCATACTAAATATAGAGTCACTTTTATGATCAATAATTATTGTTCTGCCTCATATAAATGCATCTGAGGCATAAAACAAAATACATGTATAATTCACTAAGAGAAATAATTTTTCATTTCCAGAACAAAAATAAATCAAAACACTAACTACGATGTCATTAATAACAGTTAGGATTTATTAGAAAAAAATTTAAAAAATAAGGACATGAAGGAAAATGAAGTAACTGTGTTGGGATAAAATAGTGATAGAAACTTCAAAAGTCTTTCGCGAACTTTCATTACTGGTTTTGAACGCCAAAAACACAGTACTATTTTCTTTCAATGCTCTCGCTGATTCAGAAGTGGCTGTTGTGAATTGTTATCAGTGATGTTGTATTAAGAGTACTTCTGTAGAAAGAGTAGATCTGTTACACTTCTGTTGATATTATCATCAGTAAATAAATCAAAACAAAAGTTGAAGTTCAGAATGTATTTGATAGTAAGTGTATGTGATTGTGAGAAAACTTCCTCTACTCTTGAAGGGTTAATAAAGAAAGGCTTAGTTTTCAATTTTCGTCGAAACAATATAGTAAATATCAACTGTTCCTCAACTTATTTTGTGTTAATCCATTCCACAGGCCAGCATTTATCAATAATACTGTTTTAGTTTTTCAGGTGAGAATCACCACTACCTTGTTTTTCAGCTGATTCTGTCAAAAGCGTTCCACTTAACGAGTCAAAACTTTTCTTGTTATTAGGAATATATGCTCCCCCTAACGTGTCAAATTGTCTCTTTCCAATAGGCATAAAAGCACCACCCAAAGAATCGAAGTTTCTTTTTCCACCTGGCATAAAACCTCCACCTAATGAATCAAAGTTCCTCTTTCCACCTGGCATAAATGCACCACCCAAGGAATCGAAATTACGTTTTCCACCTGGCATAAAAGCTCCACCTAAAGAGTCAAATTGTCTTTTTCCGCCTGGCATAAATGCTCCACCCAATGAGTCGAAGTTTCTTTTTCCACCTGGCATAAATGCCCCACCTAATGAATCGAAGTTTCTTTTTCCACCTGGCATAAACGCTCCACCTAAAGAATCAAATTGCCTTTTTCCAGCTGGCATAAATGCCCCACCTAATGAATCGAAGTTTCTTTTTCCACCTGGCATAAATGCTCCACCTAAAGAGTCAAATTGCCTTTTTCCTCCTGGCATAAATGCTCCACCTAATGAATCGAAGTTTTTCTTTCCAACTGGCATAAAAGCACCACCCAAGGAATCGAAAGTACGTTTTCCACCCGGCATAAATGCTCCCCCTAAGGAATCAAATGAACGTTTTCCATCGAAATCATCCGATGAATCAGCACTGCTTCCAGTTGATAGACTTCTTCCACTTACTGAATTACATGAACGTTTTCCCAAGCAACCACTAGTTAAATCAATACTACCTTCAATTGGTAAAATTCCTCCACCCAAGGAATCGAAAGTACGTTTTCCACCTGGCATAAATGCTCCACCTAATGAATCGAAGTTTCTTTTTCCACCTGGCATAAATGCTCCACCTAAAGAGTCAAATTGTCTTTTTCCACCTGGCATAAATGCTCCACCCAATGAATCGAAGTTTCTTTTTCCACCTGGCATAAAACCTCCACCTAAAGAGTCAAATTGTCTTTTTCCACCCGGCATAAATGCTCCACCTAACGAGTCGAAGTTTCTTTTTCCACCTGGCATAAATGCTCCACCCAATGAGTCAAAATTTCTTTTTCCACCTGGCATAAAACCTCCACCTAAAGAGTCAAATTGTCTTTTTCCACCTGGCATAAATGCTCCACCCAAAGAGTCGAAATTTCTTTTTCCACCTGGCATAAATGCCCCACCTAATGAATCGAAGTTTCGTTTTCCACCTGGCATAAATGCTCCACCTAAAGAGTCAAATTGTCTTTTTCCACCTGGCATAAATGCTCCACCTAAAGAGTCGAAATTTCTTTTTCCACCTGGCATAAATGCTCCACCCAATGAATCGAAGTTTCTTTTTCCAGCTGGCATAAATGCCCCACCTAACGAGTCAAAGTTTCTTTTTCCACCCGGCATAAATGCTCCACCTAATGAGTCAAAACTTCTTTTTCTATGTAGCACGTGCATTGCTATTGGTAAATCTTTCATGGAATCTGAAAGTTTTCTCTTCATATTTTTGCTGGCGACATTCCAATAGGCTATACCGAATTGATCATTGTTGTCTTTCCAGTTTGCCATAGGTCCGTCATCAACGAGTTGTCGATCCCCGTTCTGCAAATAGAAAAGAAAACAGAATTATAAAAAATTCGAAGAACTAAAACTAAAAGGATTTATGAAAGCATAATAAGAATAATCTCTGAGATAGACTGGCTTAACGATAAAAATTACTTGGTTAAAGGGAAATGCTAAACCCGTGAAATATTTATTTATGTTGTTGGTTAGCGTGTGCCTTTATGCCAGTATTAAGCACCCTATCTGATCTGAATTAATAATGTTTCGTTTGATATTGATAGCAATTAACTTGATAAGCTTTCAACGTCGTGCCTGCAATAACCATTTGCAAAACAAGTATGTTAAGTTACTTCAGCCCGGATAAGATAATTGACTACATGCAAGTAAATTCTAAATGCCCAGATGAACACTGTCTGTCTCAAGGGATGCGTTTACAATAATATCAGTAACAACCATTTGGAAATGTTCCTATCTCCCTACACCCTCAGACTGAGGACTTCAAATTATACTATAAAGTAAAAAAAAAAAACAATCAGAATTAGAAATATTACCATACTTGCATAACGTAGAGGCCTTGATGCAAACAAACATGCAGCGGTTGTATGAAAATATTAAAATGAAACTCGAAACTACATTATGCTTCCATGCACTACATAACGATTGTATACAATTATATTATACTGAATTATACAACACTGCAACATTAAATATATATTCTAAGTTAAAATTCCACCGCGGCCTTTCATTCTTTCGGGATCGATGAAATAAATACCAGTTGTGCACTGGCGTCTGTAATCGACAAGCCTCCTGCAACCAAATGCTTGACCTTGTACCTATTGTAGAAAGGATTATTATTATTATTATTATTGTAACATTTCTCAGATTGATCGTCTGTCGATATCCTTTGATCAGGAGCGGGTCATAACTAATGACAATGGGTCCTGTCATTTTTCGCATTCCAGTTCCATTGACATAAATCTTCTCAAAATCCTGGCTGTTCCAAGTAGTGCTGTTTTCTAGAGCATCTCATTCTTGATAGTGAGACCAAGTTTGCCAAGCCATTTCTGAAATTTGGTTGTCACTCTTCCAAGTGCCCCTATCACAACGGGTATGACCTTCACTTTCCTCAGTTGCCACAAACGTGCTATCTCATGTTTCAAATATTGGTACTTATCTACTTTGTCCTTCTCTTTCTGTGCCACGCAGATATCTCCAGGGACAGTGATGTCAACAATCCAGCAATGTCTTACTTCTTTCTCAATTAGGATAAAATCAGGTCTTCTTGCTTCAATCACGTTGTCACATTGCACACTGAAGTCCCACGGCAATTAATTTAACCATGTCGTTTTCTATTACAGCTACTGGCTGGTGTTCATACCATTTGTTAGCTCGTTCCAAGTTGTATTTCCCACATAAAGACCAATGTACAATCCGAGCAACATTGTCATGCCGTCTCTAGTTCTCCCGCTGTGCCAGAGAGCTACATTCACATACAATGTGGCTTGTGGTTTTTCCAAACTTACCACACATTCTTCACAATGGCTATTAGAACGTTTTGTCAATAGTTATTAATGCTTGCTCCTGAGTAGCACAAATAAGATCTCCCGTCCCTTCTTTCAAACCTCCCTCCTCATCCAGGCTCATGTCTCATATTTGTCTTTCCAACATTGGAGTTTTAGGAAATATCATTTTCTTGTAATCCTGCAGTCTTCTTTTCAACTTCCTTTTTTTTTTAAACTCTTCTTTGTTGGTGCACGACTCTCTTTCTACGATCCCAGCCAATTTAACTCCCATGAGTAATGGTTCTGTGCTGTTCCGAATAGGCCATCCAAGACTGTTTTCTTCACTTCTTATGCAATCTTCGCAGCTTATCACACCTCTTCCTCCATCTTTTCGTGGTAAGTAAACCCTTTTAGGATGTAAGGCTCCATACATAGTCAGTTTCTCGGTCTGTCTGGTTTATCTCTTCTTTTGTCCATTTAAGTAAACCCGCTCCATATCGTAGAACTGATACATCCCAAATATTGACGGCAGTTATTTTATTTCTTCCAGTTAATTTTGATTTGAGGATCAAACACAATCGTCTCATGTACTCATTCTTGTGTAAATTCTTCATTTAATGTTCTTTTATTCTGTCAGTCTCTAGGATGCCAAGATACTTATAACCACTCTTTTAAGTGTCCCTCATGACACTTCGTCTGGTAGTTCTATCCCTTCAGTTTTCACCACCTTTCCTCTTTGAAGTATTAGGACTCCACATTTGTTTATCCCGAACTCTATTCCTATGTCATCACTGAACAAGTGTGCTGTTTTGATCAACCTGGTTCTTTCCAAACAACCATTCCAAACATCCATGAATAACAAATGGTTGGTTTTAAGGCTTCGTCGTCCCCACACATAACCAAGGTCAGTCTTTCTCAGCAAAATAGACAAAGGAATCATGCACAGGACAAATATAATGGTGATAGGTTATCGCCCTGAAAATTTCCCCATTTAATTGTGACCTCTCCATGACGTTAATTCAATCTTCCAAGTTTCCATGCTCTGCTGTATAAATTCTCTTATATTATTGGCTACTCCAAAAAAGGTCAGACACTCTAATATCCCTGAATGAGGAATGAGGTCATATGCCTTTCAGTAGTCAATCCATGCCATTGAGAGGTTGGTATGTCTCCTTATGTAATTTCTGTCTGAGGATGGCTTTATCAATCAAGAGTTGATCCTTCGTGCCTCTACTTTTTCGTTTGCAACCTTTTTGTTCCTCTGGAAGGATGTTTTCATTTTCCAAGAAGGAATTCATGCTTTCTGACAAAATCCCTGTGAATAATTTCCGTAGAATTGGAAGGCAAGAAAAGGCCGGAAATTGTCTACAGCATTCCCTTTTGATGTATCCTTCAGACAAAGCAATGTCCGTCCAATTGTCATCCATGACGGCAATGGCTTTATGCTGTTTAAGATTTCATTAAACTCAACTGCGATCTTTCCATGTAATGTCGTTAAGCTTTTTGATCCAGTACCCTTGAACTCCATCGGGTCCAGGAGCCTCCCAATTAGGGACTTTGCGGCACTGCGACCTGATCATCTTTACCGTGATCCTAACCTCTTCTTGGACCATACCTGTTGACTCTAGTTTCAATTCATTGAGCCAATTTGCATCCAATGTATGTGCCTTTCAATTACTCCACAAGTTATTCGTACTTCTTGACTTTGGCTGTTTTAGCCACCAGTCTCTCTTTTAATTCTTCCAAAACTCTACTACCTAATCCCTTTTTATTGATCTTGTATATGTACTCCAAATCTTTGTACTTTCCTGGTCAGCTGGTTATTTTTTGGGGCTCTCCAACAAATTAATATCTCTTCTGAGTACTTTCATTGAATCTTGAATTCTTCTTTTCCACCATGGTTCATCATTTCTCTTACCTTTTGTATCTTTCATTCTGATCCCTATTGCTGCATATGTACTGACTACCTTCATAAGATCATTTATATCCCTTACACTTGTTATCTCCACATAATCGATTATCTTATTTACTCTATCCACTATTGATTTCAATCTTCCTCGGTCAATCTTTTTAAAGTTCTTATTTTCTG
>JAOPUL010000002.1:8786724-8807980 GCA_027564515.1 Octopus rubescens | reverse complement strand
ACACACACACACACACACACACACACACACACACACACACACACACACACACACACACACACACACACACATACAGCGATTGCAGTGTGCAAGACATAAGTTGTATAAAATTGTGAGAGGGAAATTTGGAAACCTGATACGTCTATAAAACCTGCTATAAAGTTGACGTCACCCCGACCATAGGTCCGAGGTTTGAAATGAGAATACTTGACCTTTAATTAGGTCAAAGTAATTTCATAATCCGCCTAAGGCTAGGATTTTAATAAACATACTATATAAAAACTGATAGCAGTTTTTATAGCCGTATCAGATTTCCAAATCTTTCTCTCTCATTCTTTCCACTCAAAAACTATTGTAATCTAGCAAAATAACGCTAGCCAATGTAATAATCTGAAAAGAACTTGTTCCTTTTCATTCCATTCTTCACATCAAGCATCTCTTAAATTTGATATTTAGCCATCTCGTCTTTCTGCCTGAAATTGTGTGTGTGTGTGTGCATTTGTGAAAAAGAGAGAGAGAGATGAGCTGACATGTAGGAGTGTTTCGACGTGAAACAGAAACTATAACTGTTAGGTAGCAGAGTTTGCTTTATGATTTTCGTAAATTTGCACATGCATTCACATGCGCATACATACATACACACACACAAACACACTCTCTCTCCCCTTAAACAATGAAATATGTGCTTGATACTTTAATATATTTTCAGAAAAATACCAGAAACTGTGTCAATAAAAGCATGAAGTTGATTAGTTGTGTAAAAGTGCTTTTTATTTTATTTTATTTTAAGCAATGGCAAAGCTTTTTCTCTTAACCTTCTCTCTTACATTCTTTCATCCTCTCTCTTTATGTTGCTCATGCACTTACTTTCCCTCATCTTCACTTTAGTTCCTTGCTTTCAGTAGCACACTTACCGTTTCTCTCTCTCTCTCATTACATTCCCTCCTTTTTTTTTTTCCTTCATTTTGCTCTGTCCCATTCTTGTGCTCTATTGCCTTTTCATTCTACTCTTATCTCTCTTCCTGTCATGCATTCATACTGTTACTTGTGTTTCCTCCTTTCATCTCCCTCCTCACGACACACACACTGAAATGAATGAAAGATTTCTGTAACTTTTATTCATTAGTTGTTTTCTTTTTTAAACAAAAACTGAAAAGCTTTTTCTTTTAAAAACTTATGTTGCCGTTTTTCTATTGTTTTCTTAAATGTTAACACCATGTTTACCACCTCTGCTACTCAGACACAATTCAGCATCTGCTGGAGATGCTGATCAGGTATAAATTGTAGTTATCATCTTGGAAATGAAATAACGGTAGTTTCAATATTTAAAATATAATTTAAAAAAAAGAATGATTATTTTCTCTCCTTTTAGAAAGCCTACTTCATACAGTTGTTCATCTTTCTCTGACAGTTCATATGGCAAGGTTCCTTTATAGGGCATTTATTTGTCCGGCTTTCTGATAAGCATGGTGCAAAATCTCTTCTCCAGTTCTCTGAAATATACTCTGTGTAGCAATCTTTGTTAGCACATCACTCACTGCCAAAAATATATGGAGACTGCCATCGAGCAAGAACAGGAATATAAAATCAGGCATGACTTTGCCTATGCTCGATGTTCTTCCTCCCCTATCTTTCTCTCTTCTCTCTCTCTCTCTCTCTCATTAAATCATGCACCAGTGTATTCAGGGAACCAAGATACTTATACTGACAATTCCTTTGGTTCTAACTGCCACACCTTTTCAAAAAAAAAAGAGAAATCATTCATAGTTTACTGTTGCCTTCTGGATCATGGGTTGTCTGTATTATACTATCTTGGTGAAGGAAAATTGGAGATTCTTTAACTGCCAGATATCTTTTAATGCTACCTAAAACTATGCAAACTAGGCTATACATATAAGACCATATATGCACATATCCAAATGATAAAACACATACACATTTTCTTTTAATGATTCATATATAAATATTGTTCTTATTTGAACAATAGGTGCCATTTTACCTAATAGGTTTATACACAGTATAGTCTTAATTACAATGGTTTGGTGGCCGTGTTTTTTTTTTTTTTTTGGTTTTGTTTTTTTTTTTTTCATAAAAAGATTAAATTTGAAATCTTAACAAAATTACTTATAAAAAAGGAAAAAAATGCTGGTGGGTGTAAATTAATAGAAAACATTCATTTAAGTATGTTTGTGTTTTGTTATTTCCTTGCTCTCTTACTCTCTGCTGCTGCTAGCTTTTTTTTTTTTTTTTTTCAATGAACTCACAATAATTAAGATACTTTTTTAAATAAATACCTTCTAAATAGACAATGCTCTGTTGTTTTTTTTTTTCATTTTGATGTATTTTATAATAATTTTTTAATTGCCTCTTTCTTGCTAACATTCATAAGCATCATTGTCATTTTAACATTTTTTAACATCTACTTTTCTATGCTTGCATGGGTTGGACAGAATTTATTGAAGCATACTTTCTGTGGCCTGATGCTCTTCCTTTTGCCAGACGTTTTTGCAAACACATTTTTCCTGATGGTAACACTCGTTCACAACTATCACACGATGTCAAGGCAAGGAGACAGTAAAACACACATACATATATCCATATGACAGACTTCTTTCAATTTCCGTCTACTAAATCTACTCTCAAGGCTTTGGTTGACCCAAGGCTATAGTAGAAGACGCTTGCTCAAAGTGCCATGCAGTAGGACTGAACTTGAAATCATATGGTTGGAGAGCAAACTTATTAATCACACTTATATAATGCTCTGATATTCCAGAAGCTAATTTCATGGCATGGAAATCATCATTTAACATCTGTTTTCTATGCTGGCTTGGGTCAGAGAGCTGCACCAGGCTCCAATTGGCATGGTTTCTACAGCTGAATGCCCTTTCAAATGCCAACTACTTTAGAGTGTATTATGTGCTTTTTACGTGGCGCCAGCACTTATTTTAATATATTCTTTTGGCTATATAGAAAAGCTCACTAAAATAATTTAGATAAACTAAGAAAGATTGTAATATATTTTAAGGAGGCTGTAATGAGAATTTATATTTAGTTCTTTACTTCATGTATGTTGAGTTTAGGACTTTAAATGAAAATATTTTATTTTCATTTATTCTCACTTTAAACTGAAATAAGAAAACTCTTAATTTGAAATTGAATTTTGAGCTAAATGGAAATTAAATAAGAAATCCTGAAGTTTTAAATTTGAACCAATAAAAGTTTAATTTTCTTTTTTATTGAATTTTGACTAGAATTTGAAATTCAATTTCACTTTCTTTTATTTTACATTTTTATTGTTGGAATGACTGTTCAGATGGTTTGTATTTACTATAAAACTTTTCATTTAATTTTGAAGATGGAGTCATTATTCCAGCATGATGGGGGGTTTTTTCCCCCCTGCACCTTTTTGTTGTTCACTGTGCTGTTCGACTACATGTTTTGGCTGCTATTGGAGTTATTTCAGATGATTACTTATCCCTCCTCGTGTGTGTGTATCTAACTCATCATCATCATTATTTCACATCGATGTTCCATGCTGGCATAGGTTGGACAGTTTGACAGGATCCAAGCCCAAAGACTGCACTGTGCTCCAGTGTCTGCTTTGGCATGGTTTCTACAGTTGGATGCCCTTCCTAGCATCAACCACTTCAATGTACAGTACTTTTTACATGGCATCAGCACTAGTGAGGTTGCCAAGCAACTTGCAAAACAGGACCTCTTAACTGAGGAATAGTATTGATGTGGCTTCGTGCCAAGCGATGAGACCAGAACAGGTGTCTTGCTGTAGGGATATGTGGTTAATAATAATTTGGTCTAGTAAGTTTATATTAGTCTCTGATTGGGGTAGAACCTTTTTTTTTGTCTCAGTTTGCCTACATCTATCAACCTTAATTACACTGGACCATTAGTTTGCCTACATCTATCAACCTTAATTACACTGGACCATTGTGGCTCATGAAGGGAATTTATTTCAAATTACTGAAAAACTATATAATCCAAATAAATATCCATAAAAGATGTAATATTATAAACATGCCTCTTTTAGTTTTCTGACCATGCCAGACTGAGAAGTTGTTGCAATCAAAGTGCCATCTTTAGACCAGAAGCGTCCAGTATTGAAACTTTGTCCATTACCTGTCAACATTTTTTTAAGGAAGAAAAAAAAAAACATTGGTAATAAATTTTTTGAATGTATACCAGAAAAATAAAATGTAATGAGTTAAGAGAACTGTAGAATGCTAGGCTAAAACTGTCTTTCAGTATTTATTGTAGTTACTGTAATTAAAATGTTGTGTGGCTGTGTGGTAAAAAGCTTGCTTCCCAACCACATGGTTCTGGGTTCAGTTCCACTGTTCTATAGCCTTGTGAGTGTAGAAGCCCATATATATATATGTGTGTGTGTGTATGTCTTTGCACCTGTGTTTGTTCCACCACCACTGCTTGACAACTGGTGTTGGTGTGTTTATGTCCCTGTAACTTAGCAGTTCAGCAAGAGAGATTGAAAGAATAAGTACTGGGATCAATTAATTTGACTAAACTGGTACTTATATTGGTCTCCTTTGCTGAACTGGTATGTTACGGGGTTGTAAACAAACCAACGCCAGTTGTCAGATGATGGCTGCAGACAAACACAGATACATATGTATACAAAAAGTTTCTTTCAGTTTCGATCTACCAAATCCACTCACAAAGTATTTGTCAGCCTGGGGCTATTAGTAGCGGGACTGAACCCAAAATCATGTGGTTGTGGAAGTGAGTTTCTTAACCACTATAGTGATGAAAAAGAAACAAAAATATTGATTTCAAATTTTGGCACAATTTCGGGAGTGAGAGTAAGTCGATTACCTCAGCTCCAGAGTTCAGAATGTAAAGACGGACGAAATGCCCAGTGTACTAACGATTCTGCCAGGTCACTGCCATAAAAAACAACAAAAAAAAAAAAAGCAATAATTTGGACTTACCTGCATAAGAACTTTCTGTTTCATACAGCAACCATTCATTCACATCAACATCACTGTGGAACCACACTGAGTGATCTACCGAGACTAGAAAAGTCTTCATGAATGGATTTTTGTTTGGTAGGAGAGAAGTTGTGAGAAGGATGTAATCTGACATGTATAAAAGAATACACCTGTGCCAATTTTGATCGTCTTTACCTAAAACATAGAACACATCATTATCATTTAGCATCCATTTTCCATGCTGGCATGGGTTTGACTGGAGACTGGCAAGCCAGAGAGCTGCACCAGACTCCAGTCCATTTTGGCTTGGTTTCTACGGCTGGTATGCCCTTCCTAACACCAACCACTCCAGAATGTACCAAGTGCCTTTACCGTGTCACCGGCACAAAGATATATATATATATATATACACGACGGGCTTCTTTTCAGTTTCTGCCTACCAAATCCACTCAAGGCTTTGGTTGGCCCAAGGCTATAGTATAAGACACTTGCCCAAGGTGCCACGCAGTGGGATTGAACCCGGAACCATGTGGTGGGAAGCAAGCTTCTTACCACACAGCCATGCCTGCACCTGTTTGGTGATAGATAAAAAAGAACATCCAACCATAAAAACTTAGCTCCCAACCCTAATAAAAAATATGACATACACAAAGATTGCTGTTTTCTCTTTTGGGCAGGTGGGCGAGGCTTCTCTTTCACAACTTTAAAAAATGTAAATTCACTGTGAGTGAGTTAGAATTCTTAGGTCATATTATTTAGAGAAAATGCTACAAGACCCCTCATGGACTATAGCCACTATTTGGGTTTCCTGTACCTGGGAATTTCAAGGAATTTGAGCAATTCATTGGGCTTTGTAGAGGTCTGCTTTGGCATGGTTTCTATATCTAGATGCCTTACCTATTGCCAAACATTACAGTGTGTACTGAATGCTTTTTTTCATGCCATCGGCACTACTGAGGTTACTGTGCACCTCGCAAGACTACAAAACCCAAAGGTTGTGCGAATGGCTTTATGCTAGGGAGCTGCATGGCTATTCACATTTAGTAGGAGAGGGTAGAGAATGATAAGTAAGTGCTAACAAATATAATACAAGATACATTTAGATTAGATAAACTGGAGCACAAGTTGGTAGCAGAGAATGGAACCACAGATACTATTTTGCTGGTGAATGAACTGTCAGTGAAATATTATTTCACATTTGTTAACCTAGAGGAGGATTTTGACAGAATCCTATGCTCACTAGTCTAGTTGGCAACCAAGCTGTTCAGAAGAGGTGTTTAGGTTATGAATAAAGGCATTAAAAACAGAGTAAGATCATCAATGTGCCATGCCCAACAAGTTATCTACCAAACTACACTCTCAATCATCTTTTTATACATGTACTCAAAAAGTTCAAGACTATGGTGTGCCTATAGTTCTCATCATAGAAGCATAGAAAGAATTACACAAGAAGCTTTAAACATTAACTTACATCAAAAGACCTAAAGTTGAATATGACCAAAATTAAGGTACTAATTAAGCCCGTAGGTCACAGAGTAACAACACCAGAGAAATGGCCTAGCTCAGTATGGAAACAGGATGATCATGTTAGGATTTTTTTTTCTTCAAGAGTTTCAAAAATACTAACCTGTGTAAAACATGTCTATTAGCATATTGGCCAAACACTTGAGGTTTTTCACACAGCGTGTACATAAGGAAACTAACAAATCAAATGCTGCTGTAACAGTGGCTGGAGTGGTGCATACAGGAACAGCTTGCTCTGGTGGAAAGTCATTAAGTTTTCGACATTGAACTACAATCTTAGAAGCAGGAAAGATGAAATCCTCTACTAATTCCTGAAAATAGCATATGAAGAAAATTCACTCATTTACAAATTTCTTATTTTGGTGAAACATGGAAAATGCAGCTGAAATTGCCAAAATCAAAGATGAAAGGAAAATGGATACATACTCTGATGAGATCTAAACCTCCTTTTTCTGCACCAATGTGATATTTCTTTTCTGGAGTTTGGAATGAGAGAAGTTCTCTGGTAATTCCCAAATGTCCTTCCAATAATGCATTATCAACCTGGATCTCAGTTTGGGGCAAAGCTTGCTCCTGGAAAAGTAAATAAATATCCATATCAGTTTGTGGTTTCACAATCAAAATACAACTTAGACCTGACCAACAGACGTACTATGGACATATTTTTAAATTATTAAAAGAAACCATTTCAAAAAGAAATAAAATTTTAAAAGATCTAACTAACAAGAATATCCTTTATTACTTTAATAATTAGCTTTAGATTTTGTCTCTTTTTAGCTTTATTCATAACTCTTACAGTTAATAATAAAGTTTAATTAGAATGAAAAGATTTTCAAACAATGTATAAATGGTAATAATATATAATTTCACACTGGTTCAAAGTATCCTAGCAGATTTATATAGTAAACCTAAGGTATGTGTTTATTTCAAATATTACTTTAACAATTATTAATAAAATGTTATGGTTATATTTTGATATCATTCATATTTCTTCCTACAAACAGTCAGAAATTATTTGTTAGTTTTAATATCTGATTTCTTCCATGCTAGCATGGGTTTGGACAGAAATTCTCTGAGGTAGAATTTTATGGCCAAATGCTCTTCCTGTCACCAACCCTTACATGTTTTTGAAGTAAGAAATATGTTTATTTCACAGGTCTTTAAAAGCACAGAGCAAATAGTCATGTCAACATCAATACCACATACCTCAAGCAGTGCCAAGTATGTAAAACAGAGAGATACATTTGTGTGCATGCACAAACACACATTATCATCATGTTAACATTCACTTTCCCATGCTTGCATTGAAGTAGAGTTTCTATAGCCAGATGCCCTTCTTGGCACCTACCCCCACTTGTTTCCAAGCTAGGTAATATTTCTCACTGACCAGACATATTTACAAAAGAGTGTAAACAAAAGACACTGCTACCTACTATGCACAGAATATCTCCCAAATTACAGAACAACTTCATTTAAAATAGCAGTTTATGTTGATACCAGAGATATAAATCACTTGGAATGCGTTTTGAAAGAATACCGAGTAAACTTACACGAATTTTCTTCAACCAGATTATTTCATTATTCAATAAAGTTTCAGCGTTTGGTAAACTAACTTCACTACTATAAGCATGATTGAGTAGCCTGAAGGTAAAACCAAAAGAATGTTATTTTACAATTAATATGCCAAATTTGAAATAATTTTAACACAAATTTTAGTTTAGCCCTTTAGCATTTAAAAGGCCATATCTGGCCCAAATATTCTACTTATGTTCAAACTGACCAGATCTACACATTTGTTTTGTTAGGTGGCTAAAAGCAGGGACTAAATATTTTTTAATTACACCTCTTTCCATTTTAAAAAGGGATGGACACATTGGTTAATGTAGTTCTAGATAATCAATAAGCATAAAAAGGGTGGGATGGATATGACTTAAGTGCCTTTCCTCATAGGTCTATTCACTCAAAGATGACCTGAGGCTAAAGACAGAACTTCTAATTTGATATTAAAGCACACCAAGAGATTATTATTACACTGTGATATATATGTCTTTCACAGAGAAAGGGCTAGATCAACTGATCGACTGTGTATATTTAGTAACCATAATTAGTTAAGTTATCACATGACTTTAGAAATACCAAACCATTAAAAATACCACTAGAAATACCAAACCATTAAAAATACCACTAGAAATACCAAACCATTAAAAATACCACTAGAAATACCAAACCATAAAAATGAAAGCCTTGGTACTCTAAGAAGTTAGCTTCTGTTTAGATCAATGTACAGAGCATGTTCTTGCTCTGTACAGCTACAGTAAATTAGAACTCATCAAGACAAATTGACATTGCACTCTTGGGTGAGTATAAAACTGTAGATGCTATGTAGAGATAGAGCTCTTTGATGTGTGGAAAACTAATGTAATAAAACATGTTTACATTTATAAAATTTCAAAGACAGCCAACTCCTGAATTTACTTAACCTTTTAGCATTTAAACTGGCCATGTCTGGCCCAATTAATCTACCTGTTTTATGTTCAAACTGGCCCTGTCCAGCTTCTCACACCTACCCTACAGTATCATTGTAAAATTAACAATCACATCATTGAAATCTCAAAGCTATGAGATAACGTATGATCAATTCAAAACAAGGTGAATAAATAAGTATTATATTTGTGAGAAAAATCTGAATGCTAAACAGTTAAGTTCACTAAGATTACTTTTTCTCACAAAGTTGCTATAGAATTTTAAAAAAAAAAAACTTAAGACAAAAATTTCTGATATTGTAACAGTTATTGAAATAACATTAACATACCGACACAATAAATGAAAATATTCATGTGCTTGCTTTGCATTTTCCTTCACTGTACTCTGAAATGAAATACATAAATTGACTTTTGATACTTTTTAATACTCATTAAGAATTTTGACTATTAAAATCTCTAAACAGTTTTTATTGTTAAAGAACAAAGCAAACATGCACATTGAAAGGAACAGATAAATTACTTGCAACCACAAAACTTTAAATAATGAAATAAGATTGAGCCAAGTGATTTGGTAAAGATGTTTGCTCTCAGAATGGAAAGGATTTCTTCTTCTGAATGGATGAATTAAAACTGATATGTTTTGGGGGGGTTTTTTAATTAATAATTTTTGTAAAATATCATTTATAAATTGGGAATTTGTTGGGGATGTATTTCTCAAATAGTTTGGTAAATAAGATTCAGAGTTACAAATAGAGCATAACCAAAAAGTGTTATAAAATCATCATCAGTAATGACTTATTCAATCCCTACTACTCTCCATGCTGGCAAGGGTCAGACATGAGTTATTACTACTCTCCTAGATGGGTCAGAGGAGCATATCTCATTTGAAGGTTTGTTTTAGTTTGGTTTCTACAGCTGGATGCTCTTCCTAATACCAACAACTGTACATAGTATACTGGGAGCATTTTGTCCTAACACCAGTACTAGAGAGACAGATTAAGATAACTCCTGGATCTGGGGAAGTGATAATTTCAGCATATTTATTTTTTATATAGGAACAGGCATGGCTGCGTGGTTGAGAAGTGTGCTTCTCAACTACATGGTTTTGGGTTCAGTCCCACAGCATACAACTTTTACTATAGCCATGGGCCAACCAAAGCCTTGTGAGTGGATTTGGTAGATAGAAACTAAAAGAAGCCAGTCGCACGCGTGTGTGTGTGTGTTAGTGTTGCCTTGTCTTCACATCATGTAGTAGTTGTAAATGAGTGTCACTGTCATACAAGTAGCACCCATAATTTCCAATCATCCTTGAAAACATGTCAAGCCATGGGGAATTATTACCTTACCTGAAAACAGGTGAGGATTAGTAACAGGAAGGGCACCTGGCCATAGAAAATCTGCTTGAACAAATTCTGTCCCATCCATGCAAGCATGGAAAAGTAGACGTTGAAAACAATAATGATGATGACGCTCCTAATGATTGACAGTATTAAACATATGGAGATACCTAAAGCTTTTATTCTTTTACTAGTTTTAGATTTTGGATTGCAACCATGCTGGAGTTTCATAGGTTTTACTGATTATGTTGATCCAAATACTTTATCTGCTAATTATTTTATCTATCTTTGCAAAATGGCAAAATCAACTTTGGCATCACTTAATACCTAAATATCAAAATATATTTTTGCTCAATGCAACAATCAATCAACTACCTCACGTCTCACAAACAACTTCACTTATTTTGTAGTGCGAAAATATAGAGTGCTCAATGCAACCTTATTCTGGAAGTGTGTAATATCTAATACATGCTAAAATGTCATGTAATCTTTGTGTGTGTATGCACAATATATATATATATATATATATATATATATTCAAATATGAGTTAGAAGCAGGTCATGGAATATAAACAATATTGAATGCACACACGCAATGTGTGTGTGTTTCCAGTTTGTGGGCCGACTGCGATTTAGGACTGTGAGAAGATATTCTCATTTATGCGCCTGGTTTAAAAAAAACTTAAGTGAATGGACAAGCGGGATAAGTGAATGGACAAGCAGGATAACTCACACCAGCCTCGCTCTGGAGCAGTAGACAATGCTTTATTGTTGTAACTTGTCAATACTACCTATCAGGGGGCGAAACCTGATGTAAGTTAAATCACCGTCCATGACTATATGTATATTGGTGTAAACACCGTTTATTAGTGTGTAGATAGTGTTTACACCAATATACATATAGTAAAGGACAGTGATTTAGCTTACATCAGGTCTCGCCCCTGGTAGGCAGTATTGACAAGTAACAACAATGATGAAACATTAATGTCTACTGCTTCAGAGCGAGACTGGTGTGAGTTATCTCACTTGTCCATTCATTTAGGATTTTTTTTTAAACCAGGTGCATAGATGAGAATATCTTTTCACAGGCCTAAATCGCAGCCGGCCTACGAACTAGAAACACACACAACTTGCGTGTGTGCATTCAATATTGTTTATATTCCGCGAGCTGCTTCTAACTCATATTTGAATATATATATATATTATATATATAATCATCATCATCATCCTTTAACTCCGTTTTCCATGCTAGCATGGGTGGGACTATATATATTGTGCATACACACACAAAGATTACATGACCTTGCGTGTGTGCGTTCAGTATTGTTTATATATATAATGTCATTTCAGATTCAGCTCTTCTGTAAGGCATCATGGGCAAGTGTCTTTTACTATAGCTGCAAGCTGATCAAAGGGTTTGTCAGCGAATTTGATAGACAGAAACTGGAAGAAGCCTGCTATTAGGAATGTAAATATGTGTGTGTGTATCACCTTGACCGGCCAGACTGTTGGATGTCGCTTTGAATCCGCTGGCCATAGCATTTCATCCATTCTGTTCTTGATCTTGCCCTCTTCTACTTTTATCTATTTTGTTCTATGTGCACATGCAAACAACATGCAACACACAAGAGGCTTCTGTACAGGTTTGGCAAGCTAATTTAACTCAAGGCATTAGTCAGCCTGAATGCAGTGGGATTGAAGCTGGAACCATGTAATTGTAAAGGAAACTTCTTAAACCACACAGTTATGCAGGCACCAAACAAAACTGCCATAAACCAAAAGCCTATCAAAATCAAGGGTTTACTTACAGACAACACAGTAAAGAGCAAAGTGATGAAGAAGGGTAGAGGTCGATTTCCACTACTACATTTTGTAGCCATCTGGAAAAACTGCTCAGCAGCCCATGTACGGATCTCCCTGGAAAAATTTACGAATAAATATATAAAATGAATGACAAAGTGATAGACTGCAATATTATTTTTTAAATTAAAAAAATATTTTTCTCCTGTTTTCAAATCACATATAAGAAAAGAAACTAACAAACATTACAAACAAAATGAAGATTAATTCATGAACACGTACCTGTTTTTACAAAGAAGGAGAAGATCGATGATGAAGATCTGCCATGCTTTGTCTTTATTAAGTGATTCTAAAGCAGCAGGACAAAGTGCCAAACATACAGAAAGCAGTTCTAAAGCTTCACGGGTGACTTCAATGTCTTCGGGCTCAGTATTTTCTTTACCCTGTATAAAACATTTACAAAATCATGAGATAAACATGCATTTGTTCATTTGTGTATTGTCTTGATTTAGAAACGATAATTATTTAGGAAAAATAATAATAATGATGACAAAAATATTCATTTTACTTAAGAGTCCTTACCTTTTCAACTATCCGATGAATTTCTTCATTAGAGTCATGAACCAAATGTAAAGAACCCGTGCATGATGACCAGGCAATTTTCTGAATAGCTTTAATAGTGTTCAAATCAGGAAGAGCACCAAAAGCCTAAAAAGCAAGTGAAATATTGTATTATATCATATTATATACAAATATCATTATTATCATGGGTCCAACCCATGCTTGCATGGAAAAGCGGACGTTAAAGGATGATGATGATGATGATGATGATGATGATCACCATTTAATGTCTGTCTTTCATGCTAGCATGATTGAGCAATTCAACAAAATCTGACGAGCCAGAGGACTGCATCAAGCTCCAATGTCTGCTTTGGCCTAATTTCTATGGATGGAAGCTCTTCCTAATGCCAACCACTTTACAGAGTGTACAGGGTGCTTTTTTCACAGCACAGCTCCCTCAACTGAGTGGTGGTGCAGTATTGAAGGAGATGGCTCTATGCCAAATGTTGAGAGGTTTAAGAATGAAAGAAGGACAGGAACAGGTGTCTTGTTATAGAGGAGATATATTGCTACTCTAGCTAGAAAGAAAGAAAACAGATGGTGGTAATGATACAAGAAGGTATAAGAAAGTATATGGACAGAGGATTGGAAAGGGTGAGTGGGTAGGTAAGTTTGTGAAGGCTTGAATGGAGAATGACAGATGGTTAGAAATAGGGATAGAGATGAATGCAGTGAATGGTGAACAGAAGTGAATATCAATTTAAGTGAAATGGTGAACAAAAATGGGATGGGGAGGAGGAGGAGGTAATAAATAACTGTACAAAAGAAAGAGGAAGGAGGAGAGCAAACAGTATAATAAAACTGTAGATAGATGAGAAGTGAGGTGGTAAGAGAGGAATGTAGAGTAAATGGGGAGGAGGCAGTCAGAGAAACATAAGAGTGGAAAGATGGGGAGAAGTGTTGAAAGCATACGAGAGAGTATTCTGGAGAAAGAGGCATAGAATGATATTGAGAATGCGGGATTAGTGACAAAAGGATGTGCTTCCAAGGAGAGGGATAACTGATAGCACAGAAGAGGGTCATATAAATACAACACCTGATTGAGTGGTGCCGTAGCTAGAAGAGTGATGGAGGGATGTATGTTAGGATGTGTGGAGAAAAGCTTCACAGGGACAGATTGGGTGTGGGAGCATAGACATAAACAATATGCTTTGAAAACCTCGTTTTTGTTGAGCAGGAGCAAACAAAGGGAATGCAAACTCTGCTTTAGGTGTTTCTACAGGTAGTGCCTTTGGCATTAGAAACTGCTGAACAGGGGTTGGTACAGGAAATGGTACTTAGTCATAAAACATAACACACCACAACAAAGTTGGCCTTTTGTTGATAGTGTTGTTGTGTGCATCAGATGCAGGACTATGACAAGTGGTGAGACAATGTAAGATCTATTTGTGCCAATATGAATGTAAATATGATGATTATGATATTTTTAATGAGTTTTTTTTCTATAATGATATACTTTAGTCTATCAATATATATCTCTCACCCTGTTTTGGAGAACTTCTAAAAATTTCAATTCTCTAGCATTTTATACGTTGTTTAAAAACCTACCATTTACTCTGAACTTATGACAATTAACCACTATATTAGGAATCACAGTTTCAGGGTGCCAGCTCATAGTTTGGCCATTTGGTTACTGTCACTGAAAGTTATTGAACTAATGAGCACTTGGTTAGCTCAAATTCTACTATGGGTATAGCACAGAAAGATGAGCTCTGCCAGGTTGAAGTTCTTGATATACTAATAATGCAATTAGTTAAGACCACTACTGCTTTCATTTTTCAATCCTGTCCCATCACTTGGATTCTATTTTAAGACATGATAGACTTCTATAATGCATGCAATTACAAAAATAAAATACTACAAATCCCAATTAATTTTTAATATTTTCAAAAATATTTCATTTAAATATGTTTCTAGAAGTAAAAGACTCCCTTTAACCCTTTTGATACAAAGTTGCCTGAGACTACCCCTAGTATCTGTGATACAAAACTTCCTGTTTTAAAATGGTTTAAATTAAAAACTTACATTAAAATTTCATGTTAAGTCCTAAACACTAACTTAATGATGATAAAGAAATTTTACTAAGTTTTTCATTATTTTCAAGTGCATCTTAACAGAAAAAGATATGTTAACAAAGGGCCACATAGAACAATCTCCAACTCCAGCAACAGATCACAAATTTTGAAAGAGGGATCAGTTGTTTAAACTGACTTCAATACATGACTGGTATTTATTTTATCAATCCCAAAAGGATGAAAAACAAAGCTGACTTTGGTATGATATGAACTAAAAAATATATAGCTCATAAATGAGATAATAAAACTAAGGTAGGGGATATAAATGTACATCCTAGACGATTAATAATTAGAATTGTGTTGATTAATTTTACCTGTTCTTTCAGTTGTTGACCAAGCCGTGCAGCCACATTCCTCAATGTAAACTCAGATGTTGAGTTGGGTATGTATATCAATGCTTGTTGAAGAGTAACTGCATAATTATGTTCATTAACAGGGATTGGAGTGGTCTGAGAATCAGCACTACAAGCATCAACTGCAACTTGAACTTTGGCATGGCCAACAGTTGTGGTCATAAATTTGCAAATCTTCAGAACTGTCACATAGGCACTCCTAAAAACCGAAGAAATTAATAAATCAATAGAATTTACATCAATCAATTATATTATTTACGTAAGATCAAATAATGTGACAGCATAGTATTGCACAGTTAAATAGAATATTTAGGGGGCGGGGGCAGATTTTAAGCAGTACTTTTTTGATTTATAATATTCAATATTTACGATATCAAATGATGAGACAGTTAAATAGAATATTTATGAAAACAAAAAATAATACAAAGGCACAGTCTTCTAAACAGTACTTTTCATACATTTATAAAGAGACTGTTTCTTAATTTCTACCAGTTTTACTAACAAGTCAAGAGATGCACGGAAGCAAATCAATGGTCTAGAAATTTTTATTATATTTCTGTAGATCAAAAATTTCCTTTGATTTAGAACCAGCAAATATATCAGTTAAACTGAATCTGATTTTTTTTTTTTTCACTTAACATTCAAAATATTTCTATTTCTAAGTAAAATGTAGCAAATGACTATATTACTTCATGATTAAAATAAACAGAAATAGTTAAATGTATAATCTCACAAGTAGATCATAGTGGTCAATAATTAACTTGTAGTTATAACCATCAATATATGAAGTAGTGAGCACTATAGACCAAGAGGTAAGCTCCTAGCATTTGGAGACTGCAGCCCAGTTTCAATTCCTGATTGAAAATCAATTCATTTTACTTAACCCATTAGCATTCAGATTTCTCTGTGAAATGTAATGCTTATTTATTCATATTGTTTTGAATTAATCATGTATTTTATTTTGTAGCTTTGAGATTTTGATTGTGTGTTTGCTTAGTTTTAGAATGACATTGTAGGGTAGGTGTAAGAGGCTGAATCTTGCCAGTTTGAACATAAAACAGCAGGAATATTTGAGCCAGATAGGGCCGGTTTGAACACTAAAGGGTTAATGAGAAAAATATAATAGGTTTTTTTAAAAAAAATATTGAATGCTTATAGGGGTCCACCTGAATGAAATAGGAATCAAATGAGTCCATAGGTAAAAAATGGTTGAGTACCACTGCTTCAGATTGATGTTGGAAGTCTCCATCTCCTGGGAGGACTGCATTGAGGTAAAGAACCCCTTTGGTCGTGAATGACCATGGGTTTGCACCTAGAAAGTTCCCCTCCAAGGTACAAATCTGGGCAAAGTTCTTTGTGGAAGACCAGCAGTCACCCATGCATACCAGTCTCCCCTCTCCACCACGCCACTGATGTTGTTCAAGGAAAAGGCAAAGGCTGATACAGCTTGGGGCACAAGTGATGATGTTGCATCTCATTCCTACAGCTGAGTGAACTGGAGCAATGTGAAATAAAGTGTCTTGCTCAAGAACAACAACACACAGCCCAGTCTGGGTAACGAACTCACAACCTCACGATTGTAAGCCCAATGCTCTAACCACTGAGCCATGTGCCAAGCTAATGGAATTATGTCAAAGCAATGGATGGCAAGAAAGGTGTGACCCCATCGAAGTGTGATACAGAGTGTTTTGCAGGTAAGCCCTCTAGAGAGCTCACAACTTTTTGTTTTGAGGCCCGACTTTTAGAGGCCCCCTACAATTTTTTGTTTCAAGGCCCAACTTTTAGAGGTCCCCTGCAACTTTTGTTTCAAGGCCCGACTTTTAGAGGCCTCCTACAACTTTTTGTTTTAAGGTCTGACTTTAAGAGGCGTTCTGCAACTTTTTGTTTCAAGGCCCCTTCTCTTCAATCAAAATTCATAATCTATGCATCTTTTATTCATAACTATATTTTACTTTAATCTGTCTGAAGTTTTTTCCTTGTCTGGGTTGAAATTTTCAGTTAATATCTTAACCAAAGTAAATAGATGGCTCATCTATGTAATTTGATGAGATGGCTCATCTATGTACATTGATCAACGGTCCTAAATACACCCAGTATACATTGCACACTCAGTTCACACTGTAAAGTAGACAGAAAACAAATGAAGAAATTATAGGCTTGTGAGCTCCCTTTACTCCTGTCTCACTGAGAACTTATCAACTTTTCTAGTGTTAGTACCATGAGAATATGTACCCTGTAATCTTTCTAGAGTGGATAAGATGTTTTTGGCTCAGCCATTTTGGCAACGTCTATTTGGCATTGCTGATTCAATGTTGACTTATTTGACATCAGACGTTTTAATTGTTTCTCTCGTCTTCTCTCTCTCTCTCTCTCTCTCTCACTCTAATTATGTGTGTGAGCATATTTCCATTTATGTATATGAAGAGAAGGAAGGTGTTCAACTAATAAATTCTAATGTCTCTTTCTCTCTCCTTCACTCTTTCTATATGCCCTCACCATCACCCTCATCATTTTCACTGCTCAAATGTGCCAAATGGAATTTGTTGAGGCAGATTTTATATGGCTGGACGTCCTTATCATGCAACCCTCACCTGTTTCCAAGTAAGTCAATATTTTCTTATGTCCAGACATGTCTCAATGGAAGATTGAAAATGAAGGACACCACGTGCATGTCGGTGACACTTATTTACAAATATCATACAATGTCAAGGCAAGGAGGCAGTAACACACATACATACACACACGTGCACACACACACACACACACACACGCACACATATATATATCATCATCATCATCATCATAATCATCCTCCTTTAACATCCGTTTTCCATGCAAGCATGGTTTGGATGGTTTCACCGGAGCTGGCAAGCCAGGGGAGCTACACCGTATTCCAGTCTGATTTGGCTTGGTTTCTATGGCTGGATGCCCTTCCTACAGCCAACCACATTACAGTGTGTGCTGGGTGCTTTTAACGTACCACCAGTATTGGACTCTCGGCGCTAGTGCTTTTACATGGCAGTCATGAGTACTTTATACGTGGCACCACACAGGCGATTGGTAGACAGACAGACAAATAGAGCAGAGACGGACGAGACATAGACAAGACCTATAGATCAGGGTTAAGACAGATAAAAGACCGGGAACAAATAGGCTGGGGGTGGGGCAGACATATGGGCCGGGAACTCATAGTTGGACAGATGATACATATAGACCAGGGATAGGCGGACATGAGGACCAGGAACTGTTAGACATACGGACATGTAAACCAGAGAAGGATGAGACATATAGAGACCGGGAATGGGAACTCGCATCTGAGGACACCTACAGTGAGGTAGAGTGGGAACTCACATCTGAGGGCATATACAGTGAGTAGAGTGGGAACTTACATTTGGGGATACCTTGGGAACTCACGTCTGAGGACACACACAGTGAGGTGGAGTGGGAACTTGCATCTGAGGGCATATACAACGAGGCGGCCACTTCTTAACAACTGAACCCTCAATGCAGCTGCTTTCTTAGCAACCGGACTCTTGATGCAGCCGCTTCTTAGAAACAGGACTCTCGATGCAGCCACTTTTTAGCAACAGGATTCTCAATGCGGCTGCTTCTTAGCAACATGACTCTCGATTGCGGCCACTTCCTTGCCACGGAACTCTCGATGCAGAGAGTATATCTTTATATATATATATATATATATACAATCGGCTTCAATCAATTTCCTTCTACCAAATCCACTCACCAGGCTTTGATCAGCCAGAGCTTTTGTAGAAAACATCTGCCCAAGATGCCACACAGTGGAACTGAACTTGGAACCATGAGATTGGAAAGCAAACTTCTTACCACACAGCCATGTCTGTGTCTGCACCTTTATGTGCTTGTGTATATATTTCTGCACATGCATGCATGTATGTTTGCCTCTGGTGCCAAACTTTTACATTTTACTCGTTTCAGTCATTGAATTGTGGCCATGGCCATACTGGGACACAGCCTTGAAGGATTTTAATCATACAAATCGATTCCAGTACTTATTCTTTTTAAGTATAACACTTCTATCAGTCTGTTTTGCCAAACGGCATTGTTACAGGGACATAAACAAACCAACACTGGTGGTCAACTTGTAGGAGAGGGGTAGACAAACAAACACAAAGACACATACATACACACACATATATATATATATATATATATACATATATGTGTGTTTGTGTGTGTGTGTGTGTGTGTGTGTGTGCAATCATATTCATACACACATGACAGGTTTTCACACAGTTACTGTCTACCAAATTCACTCACAAGGCTTTGGTCGGCCAAGGGTTATAGTAGATGTCAGTTGTCCAAGGTGCCATGCCATGGGACTGAACTCAAAACCATGTGGTTGCAAAGTAAGTTTCTTAACCATACAACCATGCTTCCACATATCAGCCATGCTTCCACATATCAGCCATGTGCAAAATATATTGAAATACCAAGTAACTTTTCTTTTATTCTTTTACTGGTTTAATTCATTGGCCTGCTGCTATGCTAGGGCACCGATGTCAAAGGTATAGGCAAATATATTGATCATTACTAGACTGGAATATCGTAATACGATTACTTTCAGATACTTCTGTTTATAGTAACTGATAACATAAAATATATTCAAATAATAGTCCTACTAGCAAGTCACTTGCTATGCTGAACTAGGGAAACATTCATAGAATTGATTTGTTTCTTGCAATAGGTTGCATGAACATGACTAATGATAACTTAACAACAACCTTTATTAATCCTCTCAAATGTATAATATAAAACTTTGTTAGATTTCAGTCCTTAGTTATTTTAGAAACATGAAAACTTAAAAAAATTATAAAATATATAATCATGCAACTGACCCAAACTCACCAAAATGACTGGTTTTGTGCCAAAATTTAAAACCATTAATTGCTTTAATATATTTTTTGTTATATAATTATCAGGTCTGCGAGGGTGGCAAGTGCCTTAACGTGCTGAGCAGTAATTAATTTTATTGATTAATGACTGAGTTCAGATCCTGCCAATCAGCTTGAGCATTGTATTTTATCCCACCATTGGTCTGCAATTTTTTTAAATTATATTTAGTTCAGTAGACTACGGTTGTTCCACCACATCAACTGTGTGTGTGTATAAGTATGAATTATATAATGCAATAGAAATTTATATGGGATCAAGGAATCACCAACTGAGGTATGTCAAAACTCAAGTAATAGGTTGGGCAGAGATGATAACAACCAGACTTTTCAATTAGTATATAGGACAGTTATGGTCAAACTATGACCCATGGGGATGGCTCACCTAATGAAAAATTACTTTGACTTTTTTTTTTTTTAGTAGTACAGCCTGCCTAACAATGAGCCATGCCTCATGTAGCCCACTTCTTGAGATAGGTTGCCCATGAATGACTGATATAAGGTAACCTTTAAAGCACTTTTACTCATTGCTCTATGGCTATACTAGGGCACTGATTGTAAATTATAGTTGAATAAATATGCTTAAATTCTTGACTAGTATTTGTTTTATCAACCTAGGATTAATGAAAACCAAAGTAGACATCCGTGGGTTTTGATATCAGAAAGTGAAGTGTAAACATAATGTGGAACCTCCTTTCTGTGACTGCTGGAAAAGTTTAATTCATAAGTTAACTGCTGGTTTGCTCATTATTGGAATTTTCTGATTGGTTTGATGATATGAGAGGCAACAAAAAGACTGCACATCCTCCTCATCATTATTATTATTTAACATCCACTTTTCCTATGCTTGCATGGGTCAGATAGTATTTGTTGAGGCAGATGCCCTTCCTGTTGCAAACCCTCACCTGTTTCCAAACAAGGTGACATTTTCTCATAGCTAGACATGGTTTTTCACAGAAGACTGGAAACAAATAGTCCTGCTTGTTTAACGGTGATGCTCATTTTCATTTACAAATATCACATGATGTCAAGACAAGGGTACACATACACATGTATATACATACACACATACACATACCTACCTATATATATATATATATATATATACATATATACATACATGCATGCATACATGTATTCATTCATGCATGCATTCATGCATGCATGCATGCAT
>JAOPUL010000002.1:8766110-8776952 GCA_027564515.1 Octopus rubescens | reverse complement strand
CCACGCAGTGGGATTGAACCCAGAACCATGTGGTTGGGAAGCAAGCTTCTTACCACACAGCCACGCCGCGCCTAATTGTATTAATCAATGCTAAGAAATTAATTTTATGGTCAAACTTTATTTTTCCTTCTAGATGTAACTGCTTAATAAGTATATTTAATAAAAAAGAACAAAGCATGACTTGTACTTTTTATACATTTTACTTCCTTCAATAGATAACTCTATAATTAAGGGAAATAATTTCAGCATATAACAACTTTACATTTAGAATCAGATCTTTTGCACTATCAAATATACAAAGACATGCTAAAGTATGGACCAAAACACAAGATCACGGTGTAAACTAGTATTCTGTAAATTTAACCTTTTTAGTACCAACCAATCTGAGACCACCCTTGGTTCTCTGATACAAACTTCCATGTTTTAAAGTGATTTAAATTAAAACTTCCCATCAAAATTGTATGTTAATTTATGTTCCAAACACTAGCTTAATAATGACAAGGTTATTTTATTAAGTTCTTTACTTTCAAAATTAACTGAAATAACAACACTGTATTTCAACAGAAATATGGTAACAAAAGGGAATAAATACATCTTAAGTTCTCAGAAGATATATAACAGAAGAAGAAATGTGTATTTCTGGAAGATAGATAACAGATGAACCAGTTAAAGGCGTACAACAAATAATATCAGTCTATTATTAACTAATCAAGCTAGAAATAATATAATTTATTGTAAAGTCATCATCATCAATCATTTTAACGTCTATTTTTTATTGCTTGCATAGGTCAGATGGAATTCGTTGAGGCAGATTTTCAACAGATGGATGCCCTTCCTGCCTCCAACACTCACCTGTTTCCCAGTAAGGTGGTATTTCCCCAAGGCCAGATATGCTTGTCTCAGAAAACAGGAAATCAACGACACAACTTGCATGACAGTGACGTTCGTTTACAAGCATGTGATGTCAAGACAAGGGACCATATCCACTCACACATACATTAATACATACACACAACAGGCTTCTTTTAGTTTCCACTCACAAGACTTTGGTTTGTCTTGGGGCTATAATAGAAGACGCTTGCCGAAGGTGCTGCACAGTGGACCTGAACTCGAAACCATATGATTGAAAAGCAAGCATCTTAACTACATAGCCATGTATATAAAACAATATATGCTAATTTTATATATTTGGAATGAAAACTCCTAATACCAAGATTAAAACTTTTACAACCATGTACAAACTATTAATTACTTCCACAATTAATATGACAATTAGAAACAGAATATGTAAAAGTTTCCCAAAAAATAAGGAATATAACTTACTTCATTCCATTTTCTGTAAGAAGAGCAGGATCTAACAGGAGAATATTTTTTTCAAAAAAATCTCGAGTAATATCAGGATCGAGATCCGGTTCTTCTCCCATTAACTGAAAATAGATATTTAATTTAACTTCATTTAAAATCACATTTATAAAAGAAGAATAATGCAGTCTCTTTAAAGGAAGCAAGTTCAATTTCATTTAACAGTTAAGTATTGTATATAAAGAAAAAACTACAATCAATGATTTTAGCCTTAAATTTTGGATTTTACACTAAGATCTACTATATCATATTTATCAATCATCATCATCAACATTATCATTTTAACATCTTTCCCATTCTTGCATGGGTCAGATGGGAGTACATTGGGTCAGAACTTTTTACAACTGAAAGCACTTCCTGATGTCAACCTACCACCAGTTTCAAACGAAATAATAATCTCCCAATCTATCAAATAACAAACATCCCAGACATTGTTACACAGAGAACTGGAAATAAACGACACCCTTTGACGAAGCCTTTTGTTTGAAAAAGATCACACATGTCAAAACATCTCAAAAAGCCTGGGTATGCTTCTGTGGTGGATTGCACGCAAATGACAGTCTGTATGAACAGTGAAGCCATTATTTACAACAGCAAACACACCTAAAGATATGGGGAAATATGAACACACACACATATATATATACAGAACAGGTTTTTTTCAGTTTATGTCCTCCAAATCCACTCTCAGGGGCTTTGGTCGGCTCAGAGCTATAGTAGAAGACACTTGCTCAAGGTGACACACAGCAGGACTGAACTCAAAACCATGTGGTTAGGAAGCAATCTTCTTGACCATACAGCCATGCCTGTTCTTAGCCATCTGGGCTAACACATTCTTAATTACATTCAGGAGGAAATAGATACTGAAATTCATTCCTTTCCCAGTTTCAAAAATTTGGCAGCAGATACCGAAAATTTACTAGTACATCAATACCCACCAAACACATCAAGGAAACTCAATAATTTTACAATTCAGCATAAAATTATACCCCAATAACTGCTCAATGTCACACAACATAATATTTCACATCATTTTCCATGCTGGCACTAATGATGATGATGATGATATAGAGACTCAACATTTTATGAAGATTCTTCAACAATGCCTATTATTGTAACATGAGGGTACAATATTTATCTAGACTAGTGTATTACTGGTACTTATATAAAACAATAATACATAATCGTTAAAAGGTAAGGTCAAATTAGTGAAAATTAAACAAGATTAAGAATAGTGAGATGCTAAAATTTCAAAATTTTAAAGCAACTTGTCTCAACACTGTCACTGAAAATTATAATAATGGTTTCAAACTTTGATGCAAAGCCAGCAGTTTTGAGAAGAGGGGGTTAGTAGATCCCCTCAACCCAGTACTTGACTGGTAATTTATCAACCCCAAACGGATGAAAGGCACAGCTGGCCTCAGTAGGGCTTGAACTATGAATGAAAGTGCCTCAAAGAAATACCGCAAGCATTTCTTGCAATGCTCTAATGATTCTGCCAGCTTAGCACCATAACTGTGGTTTCAAATTTGGACACAAGACCAGCAATTTTAGTGGGAGAAGATTAGTTGATGACACTGACTCCAGTACTTGATTGGTACTTTATTTTATCAACACCAAAAGGATGGAAGGTAAAGTTGACCTCAGCAAGATTTGCATTCAGAACATACAAAACTGAAAGAAATACTACAAAGCATTTTGTCCAATGTATTGACAATTCTTCTCAGTTTGCTACCTTAATATAAATAATAAATAAATGATAATTACCTTAGCAAACCATTTAAAGCAAGACTCTCTGTCAGCCGCATATATAGCATTTTCGGCTAAACATTTCCAAATCTGAAATGGAAATATTTAAATAACATCATAATATACAACAATAGTTCCTGAAAAGACAAAATTTATTAGTTTTGAAGCTATTACAAAGCACAGTCATTAAGATAATCGTTTACTATAATTCTTAATATATTTCATGTTCAAAATATTCAACTACAGTCATTTATCTTATATAGACATATCTGGTATCAAAGATCAACAAAGGAAGAGAGCATTAATTGACATTAAGTGTTATCTTTTATATAACTAAATCACAAATCTGATTAAATTTTACTGATAATCCTAAAAATTATAACAATTATAGATATTCCATTTAGTTTGTAATAAAAGCTAATTACAACACCATCACCAAATAACACCAAGTAATAAAAGATCTAATTTTGAAAACAAAATAAAATTGATGCCACGAAGTCAAATGGGAAATTTTCATACAAGAAAAAAAAAGGGAAACTAGTCATTTAAATTAATTATCTTTGCTAATATCATATGAACTTGTTTTAAACAAGAATGTAACAGGAGTTTGTTAAATAACAATTAAATAAAGGTCTTTTGTTGAAAAACTATACTACTTACAAGGGGATGTTATATGATAATTAGAATACAAGACATTAAGGAGAAACAATTTAAAAATTTAGCATTGTAAGGAATTAGTTTTTGGTATATTCCTATCTTTTATGGACTTATGAAGGCCAAAACATAGAGAAGAGTTCTTTTTCAAAATAACTTACAAACAAAAAGAAAATAAATATTCTTTAATGAATTAAAATGATGATTACTATAAATTCAATAATAATGTTTCTGATCTCAATTTAAAATAAATTAGAGAACAACAATTGAATAAGACAGTTATAAAAATGATATTAGAAGTAAAAATTCAGGTCTAAGAATTGTAAAACAATGCATGTCTTTCATAAGGAAAGTCTTATTCTTGATGACCTCACTGCATTTATTAACATACTAAAATCAATAGCCAACTCCATGCCATAAAGTGACTAACACTATCAAACTACAAAAAGCTACAATAAATAAGACATGTCCCAATTTAAAATATACAAACAATACTAAATTTAGATATTTATTCAAAAAAGCTTTTCATTTTCAAATACAAGGCTCAAATCTTCTTATAAAAAGATAAAGTTTTAAAAACAAATGGAAATCATAAAAGAAAAATATGTCAAAACAGAACTATACCATTAAAAGATGGAACTTCAACAATGTCACCTTCCTAGAAATAGCCTTAAAATCTCTCTCAAATCACACCTTACCCTCTTTAAAAAGAACACATTATGTGGTCCTAGAAATACTAAGTTTAAATAAAAGATGAAATGGTCATGGTTGGAATACCTTTGATCCTAGATCTTAATCAAACAGCAAAAATGAAAGAAAATTACAGAGGTAAATACCAAATGAAAAAAAAAAAATAAAGCTTTACATAAGAAGGAACGAGTAGGTCTAAACTTTAGCCCCAGCTTGAAAATTGAAACTGAAGGAAAGATAACTGCAATACAAGACCAGATTTTCACACATGTAAAACCTGAAAAAAAAAAACCCCACCCTTAAGGAAGAAATAGACCCACCAAGCTGAGCATGGGATTTATCCAGTGAAACACCAGAGTAACTCTTCACTGAATGCTTGTTTTGAGACATGACAGGTTAAGATTATATCTAGATACACAACAAGTAGAAAATACTCAAGTATTACATCCTTTAAGCATAGATCTACTCAATGAAATCTGACCTAAGGCTAAACAACAAGTCAGTTAAATTCTGAACCAAAATAACTTTAAGGATATGATCACAAACCGTTGAAAATTGTTGTGAGAAATGGCTGGGCTAACATGCATAAAGATACTAATTAACCAACCTAATATAAGACATGATCAGGAAAATTAATGTGTTGCCCTTCAGAAGGGAATAATTCTTTGAAATAAAATTTAAAATTTCCAAAAGTATAAAAAGGATAAAGAAGAGAAACCAGAAAATTGTGGGTGATCAAACTGGATGTGACAAATTAGATAATCATCCTTCAATCCAAGAAATAAAAAGATTAAAATTTTAGGAACCAGCACTCCTACATTGACAAAATAAACTTGACATAAGAGAAATACCAAAGCAACAAAGAAAAATGGAAACAATAAAGAAAAAATAATATCAATAATCACTATACTTTTATTCATACATATACAGGGTGGGCCAACAGTTATGAAGTATAAAAATACAGATGGTGAAACAGCTGAAGCCACCAGATTATGTCCAGGGATTGTAATATGCAGTCCTTCATGACTTTTAACACAGCCTGTACATGCATATAATGTACAAATACATATAGCTGCATTTAAAACCAGAAAACAAAAGAAACTGTATAGTTACTTCGTTAATAGTCAAGATTTTATAAAATTCCAACATGTCATGTGTAGACTAATGAGATCATATCAGTTCTAAAATATATCTCTAAAACATTCCTTAATTTGCTTTACAAAGCAACACAATATCACCAGACCTCGGGAGGTGGGGAAATTCTTCTATTCTTTTTCCATGGTTGTGAGTCATGGCCTCTGACTAAGGCAGTGAATAGGAACCTGAACATCTACCAGCAAATATATTTGTGTAAGGTCCAACCCATGCTTGCATGGAAAAACGGACGTTAAATGATGATGATGATGATACACCATATTTTGTACAGAGACCGTATCACAAATCTGGGAGTACTAAGAAGATAAATGTCTTTTTTGCTTCCACACATTTCACTCTCCTCTTATTTACAGTTCTACTACATTTTTAACTAGATACAAAGAGTAAAAATACAACATTTTCCAGTTTTACTATTTATAAATATTAAAAATTAGTTAATTCAGTAATTCTACTATAACAGTGAAAGGGCACGATAAAAATTCTATGGCAAGAAAGCTGATTCCACAACAGAATAGTTTATGTATTTCAAGGACCATTTGGGAAAACAAACAAAAAATTTAAGAATATATTCTGTCATTTTTCACTATCTCTATTCTCTGCATTAGAATATGTCACACGGTCATAAAATTTCAGAACAGACTTTTATTTTTTCATGATAAAAGAAATGCTGTGATATTTTCTGACTGCTACAAAAAGATCAAAACTGGTCATAGGTTAATTTTGTAGTAACTACACTCAACCATATCAAATTTATTTTCCTTCCCCTTTAAAATCTTAAGTTAATGTGAAGTTTTGTGCACATTTTCAAATCACCTATTTGAAATTTTAAAAAGAAGCATTTTTTTTTCACCTTAAACTTCAAACAAATATTCAATACAAGAACCAAATTAACTATCTATAGATATTAGTGAGCAGATTAATACTTGAACATTAAATCCAAGTAAATGCTATGCTTGCTATGAATAGACAACTAGCATTGAATGGGTCTGTACAAAGGCATATTTCTATGTCCTAATTCTGTGTTATTTTATCAATAAGGGTTGATGTTTTAAGATTTTAGTCTACAATGGGTCTCTGTTAGTAGAAGTAGTTCTACTACTAATTTAAATTTCTTAAATTTCGACTTTTCTGCAAACAGTTGAGCACATTGAATTGGCAAAGTAGTAATCAAATTAATAAGATTAGTTTTCGGGTAAGTATTGTTGAAGATTATATATTTCATATACTACCATAATGAAATGAAAACATACAAGGTATAATACCTGCTTGGCTTGAATTTCACATAACCAAAGTTGACCATCTTTCAGTAAAAACCTTTAAAAATAAAAATACATTTAAAAAGAGAAGAACATTATAGAGAACAAAGTGCTTAAAGTTTTAACACAAAGCATCATATATTAACCCTTTTGATATCAACTCATTCGAGACTGCCCTGGTTCTAGGATACAAACTTCTTGATTTAAAGTGATCTAAATTAAAACCTGCCATCAAAATTTCATGTTAATTTGTTCCAGGCACCAACTGAATAATGACAAAATTCTTTTACTATATCCTTCCTTATTTCAAAAATTAACTGAGACATAGGCAGTGTATTTCAACATAAATAGGTATCAAAAGGGTTAAAGAGATGAAATATTTAACATAAGTCACAGATGATTTTTAATTGCTACTGATAAAGCATTCAAAGAGGAAAAAAAATTTAACACTTGATCTGAAAATATTGCTTTTCATATAAAAAGTGATAATTTAAAATAACTGAAAAAGTAAACTAAACTACAACAAAAACAACAACAATGTAGATAACATCACATGATATTTCAATAGAATGGACAAAAATGTTAAATCCTAGCTCTACAAAGTTTGGTTACTTTATGCTAAATAAAAGAAATTCTGTCTTCAATCAATAATTTGTTTTACTTATTAGTCCCATAAGGGGAGAGGAAGGCATTGCGTATCACCTTTTCCTAGGTACCTTCCAGATTAAATGAACTTTTTGTAATAAATGTTCAACTTCAATTGCTAACAGTTGGGAAAAAACAAAAATAGATACCAACAGAGTTCCAGGGAGTTTCACTGTTCTTGTAGAAGAATTGAATAAAATGTTTAGTCAGGGATCAAGGAAAAGAGAAACAGTTACAACAATGATAGACTAAAGTGATGTGGAAAAAAAACATTTTAACATCTTTAGCCTGTTTAACAATTTTATATCTAAAGCCTTCTTAGATTGGGATATAGGGACAACTTAGTGAAGTTAGTGTAAATAATGTTCAATTTCCATTTACTGGGTGGGTAAATTTAAAGGAAAATGTCAACAGGAAAGAGGATTCCAGAGAAATTACAACTCTAGAAAAGAAATGGACGAAATGAGCCAATTGGGTAGGTAAAATATTGGGGATGATGGCAGGGAATAACAATCACAGGAAATGTGCTGGCTGAGCAAAGCAACAAGGAAAATTATTAGAAAAGACAGTAATGTGGATTTGTTGTTGGATTTTGTTGTTGTTGAATGTAATAACTGAACACAACCAGGACTACACAGAATATGAAACCTGTGAGTCAATAGGGGCAGAGTAAGCAGTTAAGTTTGAAGAAACCATGGAATGTTGGCATACAGAGTTATATTGTTTTTAGACCTTTGCACAGCAGAGGTTCATTTTAACCCTTTTGATACCAACCCGCATAAGAACATCCCAGGTTTTATGATACAAACATTGTTTTAAAGTGATTGAAATTAAAACCTCCCATCAAAACTTCATGTAAATTCATGGGCCAACTGAATATTGACAAAGTTATTTTACTAAATTCTTCATTATTTTAAAAATTAATTAAAACAAAGACAGTATGTTTCAACAAAAATATGGTAACAAAATGGTTAAAAGGAAGACTAAAGCAAAGACACAGAACTAGCTGCTGACTACCATGCCAGTTTTTTGTGAAGACCTAAGCAGGCTTGCCATACCTAATATCCTTGCCAAGGGGTATCAATCAACTGGAGAAGTATGGATACAAGATTATGTACCAGCTGATAGGACAGATTCTTGGTACAACCCATAGTTTCAGGGTTTGTAACTATCTGGTAGTAGGCTTTTATTGAAAGAACTTTAACAACAGTGCTTTCTTGCAATTAATGGCACACTTCCTGTAGTTTATTTTCACACTCACACAACAGACTAGTGTCTGCTAAAGGTAGCCAAGTGTCATAAGCTTCATATTTCTTATTCTCACATGTACAAGTAGTAAATATGTTAATAAATGGAAATATAAAAACTTCAATAATACATTATAGTTTTAGTGAGTGCCTGTGAGTTAGCAAATGCCTAAAAACTCGTGCAAAAATTAAAATAAATAAATGGAGTATCATCAAAACAAACCGTAAGAATCGAAGTCGTTCCTGCACTTGTTGAATATGATTGAATCTGCCATCAGGATAAATATTACTAGGATCTTCAAATGGATGTTCTAAACCGACAAAAAGAAAAAAAAAAAGAAACCAGCTAGTAAAATTGTGTTTATATTGTATTGTTCAGTGATTAATTCAAATGGTGACATTCAGCTACAAAGAATCATTAATTCATTCAATTTACAATAATTATTAACTAATATCTAGGAACTTAGAATTATTTGCTTTTTATTATTATTAGCTACTTTTTGTTTAAGGCAGTGAGCTGACAGAATCATTAGCACACCGAACAAAAATGCTTAGCGGCATTTCTTCTGGTTTTACGTTCTGAGTTCAAATTCTATCGAGGTCAACTTTGCCTTTCATCCTTTCAGGGTCGACAAAATAAAGTATTAGTCAAGTACTGGAGTCAATGTCATCGATTTCATCGTCTCCTGAAACTTGTTGGCCTTGTGCAGCAAGCTGGCAGAATCCTTAACAGATCGAACAAAATGCTTAGCAGCATTTCTTTCACTTCATTGTGTTCTGAGTTCAAATCCTGCCACAGTCAACTTTACCTCTTCATTCTTTTGAGGTCAATAAAATAAAGTACCAGTCAAGTACTGGAGTTAATGTAATCAATCAACTCCCTCCCACTAAAACTGCTCGCTTCATGCCAAAATTTGAAACATTATTTTTAACATTAGCATGCGAGACAAAATGATTAGGTACATTTTGTCCATCTTTACATTCTGAGTTCAAATTTCACAGGGGTCAACTTTGCCTTTCATCCTTCCAGGGTCGATAAAATCAGTACCAGTTTAACACTGGGGTCGATGTAATCAACTAAACCTCTCCCCCGAAATGGCTGGCCTTGTGCCTAAATCTGAAATTATTATTATTATTACTAAGGTGGTAAGTTGGCAGAATTGTTACTGTGCTGGACAAAATGATCAGTGGCATTTCTTCCAGCTTTAAGTTCTGAGTTTAAATTCCACCGAGGTAGACTTTACCTTTCGTCATTTCAGGGTCAATGAAATAAGAACCAGATGAGCACCGGAGTCGATGTAATCAATTAGCCCCTACCACCTAACATTTCAGATCTTGTGCCTATAGTAGAAAGGATGATTATTATTCCTACTCTTTACATTTTGAGTTCAAATACTGTCAAGGTCAACTTTGCTTTTCATCCTTTCAAAGTCGATAAAATGAAGTACCTGTGAAGTAACTGGGACTGATGTAATTGACTAACCCCACTTAACCTAAAATTACTGGCCTCATGTCGAAATTATTAATAGGCTGGCAGAATCATTAGCATGCCAGAGAAACTGCTTAGTGGAGCAGCATTTCTTCTGGCTCTATACATTCTCACTCCAAATTCTACCGAGGTCAACTTTACTTTTCGTCCTTTCAGAGTTGATCAAATAAGTGCTAGTTGAGCATTGGAGTCGATGTAATTGACTAGCCCCCACCTCCAAAAATTCAGTCCTTGTGCCTATATTAGAAAGGATTATTATTTTATGAAAACACTTTATAATTGCAAACCAATTTGATTTTTGTCTTTTACTTTTTTTTAAATTATTTTTTTCAGAAATTACATGCAAAAGCAATTTCTCAAGAAAACACAAACAACCTTAGATAAATATATTTTATCATAGAAAACTACACAAAAGAAACATGAAAACTACCAATAAATAAGTCAATGGATGAAGGCTTTCTCTTCAAATAACTCCCCCAACAACAACATCATCATCATCATCATCATCCTTTTAACGTCGTTTTTCCATGCAGGCATGGGTTAGACGGTTTTGGCTGGAAACTGGCAAGCTGGGGAGCTGCACCAGACTCCAGCC
>JAOPUL010000002.1:8740690-8751187 GCA_027564515.1 Octopus rubescens | reverse complement strand
TGCGACCGATAGATAGTATTAGCAATTGGAAAGACCAGTGGGAAACATTGTTTCGTAGGTCCGATCTGACGAAAGTCAATCGCCCATTTATTTTATATATAGTATTTAAACAAAGCCTGGAATCCATAAAGCACCTTCTCCTTAGAATAAGTCAACATAAAACCTTTGAAAGTCCAAGAATGCATACATTTGGAATGTTCCATGTTTCAAATATTTTTCTTCTTTAAGTTGAACAGAAATCCCAAATATCACTGAAATTATTAAAAATGTCAAACATGTTTCACACAAACAATGTATATGCGTGATTCACATTAGTTAAATTAGAACAATAACAAGGAGACATGTTATTTTGTATAAAATATAATCAGCATATATTTTATGTATATATATATATTCTATATATACATCTTTTATATGAAATAAATCTGACATTTTTTGTGATGTTAATGATATTTAGAATTACCAGTCAAGTTGAAGAAGGAAAATATTTTAAGCATGGAACATACAATGTCTGCATTCCTGCCTATATATAACTTCGAAATGTTTTACACATTGATGGCTCACCTGCTGTTGGGAATCAGATATCATCATTTTTACATTCATTTTTTCCATGCTTGCATGGGTTAGATGAGTCCCTCCAACACAATATCCTGCCACTTGTTAACATTCCTTTGTCATCTCCTTTCTGAGGTCAGCTTCCTGAGATCGACCTTCACCAATTCTGCTCATATCTTCCTTTATATTCCTTTTTCATTAGATCCTTCCAAATGAATCTTTTGACTCTTCTTCACTCATCTAACATCGTCCATATGTATTACATGATCATACCAGCATAGCCATCACTCTTGTACACAACATTCAATTACTCTTATAGCCAGTTTTTCTCTCAGCTCGAGTCATTCCAGTTGTCCTCTAAATTATAGGTCTCTATCATCTCTTTTATTTCATCATATGCATCATCTAGAATCGCTCTCAACATATATTTAGCAGAGATATGTTTTAACTTCCACACCTTCCTTCTCCAGATTGTCTTTTGTGTCTCTTTGTCTTACTCTTATTTAGAAGTCACTAAGCAGTAAGCAGCATATATTAGTTGCTCCATTCTTCACCAAGAAAGGACTTAGTATTTACAACCATTTGTCAATCCTGTTTCCTAGTGAGAATGAAGTCTATTTGGCTTGCATGTTCACTTGACTAGAAGGTTATCAAGGGGTTGGGCAATTTCCTGAAATTTATGTTGCAAATGACAATTTTTTGGTCTTACAGAACTCCAGAAGTCTTCACACCTCCTCATTACTAGAACCATATCCAAACCTTCATATACTCCAGAGTAGCCAACATGATACTGCCCAAAGTGTCCATTGAAGTCATCAGCTAAGACGACATTGTTGCTATCATTTGTAAGCATGATAGTATGTAAGAGAGCCTCATAAAAGCAGCTCTTTTGCTCATTAGTTAGACTCGATTGGGGGCATAAGCAGAGATAACAGTCACCGTTGCTTTGCTGACAACTAGTCTAAGCTTAATTATCCTGCTGCCTTAATAAATTATGTCTGACCCATGCAAGCATGGAAAAGTAGTCGTTAAAATGATGATGATGGTTTCTTGTCACAATTTCAAGATACAATGTATATTTTGAAGTTCAAACAACTGCTCTTAACTTATAGGCCTGCAACAATCCTCCTTCCTCCAATAGAAAGCTGTGAAGAAACTAACCAAGTAATATTTGAGTCTAGCTTCATGTAGCTTTTTCTCTTAAGTTTGCAACTTTTAGAACAGTATGTTTCATTCAATCAACTGCCAAGTAGAGCTGACAGCTGCTACTTCACAGCAACAACCTATTATTATAGTCTCTAATTCACTTTGCACCTCCTAACCACTATCAAATAAATTACTAAAAGATAATTCCTTTGGTACATTAATGACTTAACTGCAGCTGATTTTAAGCACTCACTCACACCTAAATAGCTAATACCACCTCACAAAGACTTGCACTGATTCCATGAACCAAGACCTTGAAACCATTATTCAATCTAGAACATGACAGCATGGTCTCCTTCAACAGTATCAAAGACATTAACAATGTACATATCGAGAAACAGTTTTGCAGTTCACTCTTACATGGACAACTCACAACTAAAATCTGAGAATACTAGATACCTCAATTTCTGATTATCTTTCATACAAACCACACCGTTACAGCAATATGGTGACAACTTTAGATTTGTTTCAATTCTTATTAGATCTCTTCAGCGAAAAATTGTCTTGACCAGTACTGGCAGACAAAGATGATATATATATATATATGTATATGCCGGTGATACACTCTCTGGAGTAGTTGGTGTTAGGAAGGACATCCAGCTGTAGAAACCAAGCCAAAAATAGACTGGAGTCTGGTGCAGCTCCCCAGCTTGCCAGTTTCCAGTCAAAACGCCTAACCCATGCCAGCATGGAAAACAGACGTTAAATTATGATGATGACTAGAATTCTAGTCAAGGCTCTTTTTTTTCTTTTTTCTTTTTTTTTTTGTCTAAAGCTATAACATTTCACAAAACAGAACACTTCTAAGAAATGGATAGGTAATAGCTACTGTCTTCTGTGACCAATAGAATTATCTAGAACAATTTGTCACAGCAGCATATCAAATTATGGAATAAATCAATTAAATGAATAAAAAATATATTACAATATTTACAAACCTTATGAGCCATAACACCTTCTTTATCATCTTCTGCTAATCTCCTAATGAGCTCTAATAACTTTTCTCTCTGCTTTCTCATGGCATTAGTCCAGCTTCCCTATAACAAATAACATTTAAACATTTACAGAAATTTATTTCAAAATCAAATCTTTAAATTTAAAATTCATTTAAACAAGCAAAAAAGTAGAAAAATGTATTGAACTAAAATTATAGTTATATCTAGAATTTTACATTGAGAGTTCTGCTAAATATTTAGCAACATGTACATGGCTTATCTCATTTTAAAGGAAGGATAAATGCACTCTGAATATCTCTTTTAAAATAATCTGGTGCAGAATCAAAGAATTGATTTATAATAATACAAAACAGTGGATGCAAAAAAAAAAAAAATAATGTTATCAGATACAAAATGTGTGAAGAAGAAACTTGTAGATCAAATTCTATTTAAAAGGATCATTTTTATTATAGTAGTATCAGATGAATTCTCAGAAAAGAATGAAAAAAAAACCCAGCATGGCTGGAAAATAAATCAATGGAAAATGCAAGGGAGAGGAGTCAAAGATTAGAATTAACTATTATATCTGGTAACATAAGAATAATCGTTTGGATGTAACTTAAGAATAATCGTTAAATAGGTTTACAATAAAACAGTTTTCCAGCAGTCTTTTTTTTTCCAAAAGTCCAATGTTCAAAGGTCTAACTTGACTACTTTTTCCCAAGACTTATATCTGTTTCTATTATAAGCACTTTCCCTACAAAACTCAGGAAATATTTTCTGACAACTTTTAGTCTTTGACTGCTGCAAATCTCTGGGGTTTGGTAACTTACTCAATTTACTTGCACAATATCCACCTCACAAGTTATCAGTGCTTGTCTATTAACCCATATTCAACTTGAACTTCTACCAAGTTCTTTGCCAAAATGTTAGGTCACACTTACATACATCATCCAGCTTCTAACACTTGCTTCTTAAGAATCTGCTTCATTTTTTAAATAGAAATTCATAAATCTTTTTCTTTCTATATCTCTCAAGAACAAAATTATTCACTCATCCTGCCTCCTATAAAGATTATGTCAACTATGACAGTAAAATTTGTTTAGTGGACCATTGTAGAAATCTCAAGACTTCAAATTCATGGCAACCCATCCTGGAAATTTTAAGACCTTGAATTCATGGTTGCCAGCCTGGAAACCTCAAACCCTTGAATTCCTGGCTGCCCATCCTAGAAATTTTAAGACCTTGAATTCTTGATTGCCCATCCTGTAAATCTCAAAGGCTGCTGATATTTCTTGCTTTCTGATGCACATAAGTAAAATTATATGGCAGATGGTAGAGTAGTAATACACTGAGTAAGGATATAAGAACTTATCTAAAAGACTTAATATTGACAGAAATGGAAAATGGAAATGGTTTTAAATATGGGGTAAGATGGATAGAAACAATTAAGTAAATCAATCCAAATTATACATGCAAATGAAGTAATGTGTTGAATGAAAAATTTTAAATAATTTGTTTTACTATTTGGTTAAAATATCAAATACTCCATGAATTTACAAAACAAAATTTGAAGATTTCTCTCAAAACTTAATGATAATTAAAGATAAAATTTAAGATAATTAAAAAAAAATTTACTCACTTGAAAGCATTCAAACAAATGATCTAACTGTTCAGGAGAGAAATCCCATGCCAATTTAGCCAACAAGTCATGAACGTTTTTTACAATAGCTTCATGTTTTCCAGACTGAAAATAATTAAGAAAGTATTTAGTGGTATTTAGTGCAAGCTCTAAGAAAAAAAGAAAAAGAAATGAAGAAAAGTTACAATTTTAACAGCTTAACTGTGAAGGTAGCATGAGCCCAGCCATCTTCAAGAAACATATAGCATTATAGTAGGAGTAGAAAAAGTAGAGAGAAGAGATAACACAACAGCAAGTTGCAGGATGAAGCATGTCTGTGAGTGATTTTATATCAATTAGTCAGATGACTCTTTTCTGGATGTGATCAAGGTGTGTGTGTGTGTGTGTGTGTGTGTGTGTAAACGGTAACACTCTCTTGAATGTGAGAGCAATACTCCATTGAGGACCTCAACTGAGCTTTGTAGAGTATCAATAATTGTTGGGGGATGATGTATCCTCTGGCCCTGAAGAGAAGGATCAGTCATTGGGATGTGGTCCAGGTATGTTAAGGAAAGGCTTTCAACCAAGAGCGATCCTCACTGATAGTAAGACACAACAATTGGAGAAATTTTGAGGGTTCTAAATGAATGCTGACCATAACTAAGTAGGGTGTAGTGCAATGAGGTTTTCTTGATAAGTAACATTTGTGCTTTTTTGATGTTGAAAGAGACAAGATTGGCATATCTCCATTGGCAGTTGCTTTTGAGGCTTCTTTTCATGGAGTCAGTGTTTGTTTAGGATGTGGTGTTTAAGTTGTGAGTGGATGATGCAAGGTTGGAGAATGTTAGGGAGGAACGAAAGATAGTGTCATCTGCATAAGAGTGGATGTCATGGATGTAGTGGGAAGTCATTGATATATAGAGGGAAGAGAGTGGGGACCAAAAGAAAAAATGAAACTTGGGGCATACCAGAGTTGACAGAATGAAATTAAAGTGAATTGCTGTTTGGTTACTTCTTAAAGCTCTAAGTACACAGAGTCTTTTTAAATTATAGTAATCCTTTTTTTTTTTTACATATAAACTATTAATTTTTGAAAAGTATCTCTGTCGTATTTTTAACAATGTGTTTAATTGTTCAAGATATTCAGACATTTTTAATTATTTAACGTAAAATATTTATTTCAGCCTCACAATGAAGTGTAAACAAATATGTTTAGCTTTCAATGGGGAGAAACGATTTATCTGTATTTGAGAACTTATCAGTTCCAATATAAATATTATATCAACATAGTTGATTAATCAATAATCATGTTGATTAATTATTAATTAAATAATTCATTAATCAGCATGGTGGATTAATCAATTAATCTATGATACACTAAGCAGCATATATTGAATAACCTGAAATTTTAATGTAACATATGCCTACAGTTTTAGCTTTGTTGCAAAATGTAATGTAGTGCAAACAAATACTTTTATCTCTCAGTAGGCAGCCTAAATTGTTCTGCCAACAGAAACATAAAACATGTTTACACTTGTTTACGTTTCACACTGAGGCTAAAAATTATAATTATACCTTACTTTAAAATTTCAGAATATCTAAGAACTGTTGTATAGTGCATCATTAATGAATTAATTACATTGCCAATGAATGCCCTAGTGTACAAATAAGATTTTTATTTTTTAACCCAGTCCTGATTTGTGTTCAATATAAATAGCTATAAGCCATTAATCTATTAGTGAACAGGAAAAGCAGCTACTTATTCTCTAGTAAATTTTTCTTCAAAAAGAGATGAAACTAGTATGGGGAAATCTCACATTTCTGTCCCCGAAGAGATAAAAACATTTGTTTACACTTGTCTACATTTCACGCCAATACTAGAATTGTAAGTATACTTTTATATTCAAATTATCTAATAAATGTAACATAATATTAATTAATAAATTAATTTTATTTACAATCACTTCTCTTATTAATTGAAACTGTGAACCAACTATCTACATTTTTCTCACTATTTTACATACATTTCAAAATACTAGAATAGATAGGTTTTTGCAATCTTAGTTATTTACATATTGTTAAAGGTGTGTAATATCATCAGAATGACATTCCTTTTTCTAACTATTTAATGAAATCAAGTGGCACTGGATGCCAAGAGAATCTACCATGCAGCAGTATAATGTACCATGACTTAAATGCGTAATACAATAAAGCAATTGCTGAGTTTGAACCCCAAACTATATGATTAGTATTCCAACCATAGAAAAGACATCAAATTGTAGAAATTAGTGATCCAGCAACTAACAGAGATATATGAACCTGTAGATCATTAAACTAATACACTACTACAGGTACATCACACATTTTTTGATATCCTTGGTTCAAAGCCTTGACAGATTAACAGTTTTGCCGAACCATCTGGGGTCACATAATAATAATTTATCAACACACCTCCACCCTACTAATGCCAAAGATATCACACAGTTTATGTATTGACATACCATAGTCCATTTTTTTCAGCAGTTCTACTTTATTTTACATCAATATGGATTGGTGTTTTATGTTTGACACTACCACTGGCACTCTTAGTTCTCTTACCTGTAGTAACCATAGCTAGGGGTAACTTTAAGCTAAATAAGCAGAGGCTCTCTCAAAATGTAAGTATCATCACTAACAAGTGCAGTATAAATAATGCATATAATAAGCACACGGTTCACACAACACCACCTGTGGTAGCACAGTGAACTAAACTGGCGGCCACTGGAATTTCAAGTTACCCTTCATAATTTAAGTGCTGGATCATCAGTAACCAGTAAATCAGTGGTGTATCTGTAGTACAAACTATCTCAGGAAAATTATTTTAAATATTAAAATTAAAAATTAAAAAAAAGAGACGTACATAACATCAGATTAAAATGAACTTTCAACTTATACCTACAATTTCAGCCTCAAAATGTATCCACTGTTGTGAAGTGTAAAACATTTGCTCTTCACATAATATAAATTAAGTGCATAACATAAATTTTTCATAATTAGTTAGATCCATAAGATGAACCCTCCTATAATAAATATTTTAACCTATAACATATTTAAGACAACACAAACTCTTTAACCCTTTAGCATTCAGATTATCCTATCAAATGCAATGCTTATTCATTCACATTAATTTGAATTAATCATGCATTATCTCATAGCTTTGAGATTTCAATGATGTGATTGTTTGTTTTGAATGACATTGTTAAATAGGAGTGAGAGGCCAGATCTGGCCTGTTTGAACATAAAATAGGTACAAAATTTTGGGCCAGCTATGGCCAGTTTAAATGCTAAAGGGTTAAAAGGAATTAACATATATCTTTACCTGGGCTTCCCATATTCGATCCAAATCATCAAGTGTTAAGGCTTTCTCTTTTATCATAAATCTCAAGATTTTTTCCAATTTTTCAACATACTGAGGTTGATGGAGACTATCTCGAAGAACAATTGACAATACATTGTTCTGCTGAATCCATTCCTGAAAACAGAAATATCTCATTTGAACGAGAATTCTCTAACTCTAAATTCACATTACTCTTCATCAATACTGTGTATTTATAAAATAAAACTATTTCAATTTCTTGCATATAAAGAGCTGATACTAATTAGCCTGTGAAAACAAAATTGTAAATTACAAATTTAAATCAAATATACATCTGATTTGAGTGAAAAAAAAATATATAGCTGATTTAGATAAAATATATAAATACATTTAGACAAAATAAACTTACAGATATCAAACAGATTTAAAGCTTAAAATTAGAAAAAAGCTCTGAATAATTTAAGATTCCTTACTGCCATCTTATCAGCTGTAAGCCATTCATCATCATCTATTGGAGTGTGACGACTGGCATGGAATGTCACATTTGCGATCACTTTGTTAACTTCATTCAAAGCATTCATCTTACCATTGAAAGAAGATATCTGAAGAAGCCTGTAAACAGTGAAAGATTGAGATACAAATTAGTAAGAATAAAAGAATTTATTTTTTAGTATGATTAAATAATCTTATAAAATTCAAACTTTATATTAGAACATGTTACTCAATTTTATTTTTATTACTTTCATATAAATATATAGCCTACTAATTTCTCTCTTAAATACAGGGTTGCTTTATTTTTAATAAGGGGGGTATTAAGTAACTTGACTTCAGTTTGTGAGTGATGTATTTTACCACACTGGCTTCCAGAAAGACAAATATCTCAAGTGGACTTCATTTTCACTGTTTTAATGTCCACTTTTTTATGCTTACATGGGTCAGACGGAATTTGTTGTGGCAGATTTTCTATGACTGGATGCCCTACCTGTCATCAACCCTCACCTATTTCCAAGCAAGGTAATATTTCCCCCCATGGCCAGGTATGTTTTCATGGAAGATTGGAAATGAGAGACACCACTTGTATGACAGTGACACTCACTTACAACTATTGGGTGATGTCAAAACAAGGAGACACAAACACATGCACGCACACACATTATATGTGTATACACACACAGGCTTCTTTCAGCTTCTGCCTACGTAATTCACAACGCTTTGGTCAGCTATAGTAAAAGGCACTCACCCAAGGTGCTACGCAGTGGGACTGAAGCTATAACCATGTGGTTGGGAAGCAAACTTCTTAACCACACAGCAATATATCATCATTATCATCATTTAGCATCCGCTTTCCAAGCTGGCATAGGTTAGACATTTTGACTGGAGACTGGCAAGCCGGGAAGCTGCATCAGGCTCCAGTCTGTTTTGGCTTGGTTTCTACGGCTGGATGCCCTTCCTAACACTGACCACTCCAGAGAGTGTATCAGGTGCCTTTAACGTGTCACTGGCATGGGTGTTTTTAACGAGTCACCGGCACTGGTGTTTTTAACGAGTCACCAGCACGGGTGTTTTTAACGAGTCACCAGCACGGGTGTTTTTAACGAGTCACCAGCATGGGTGTTTTTAACGTGTCACTGGCACAGGAGTTCTTAATGTGTAATATAATGTGTAATATAAAAATAATTTGAGTGAATACTAATGTATGTAATTAATTTCAAAAATGGCATTAAATAAGTAGATTTAAAATGTAGAGTTTGTTAATTTTTATTTAATTTATATCAGCTAAAAATTAAAATATCAAACATATAACACAATCACATACAATCTCTAACTACAATTCATCTACCTTGAATATAATGTAATTAATAATTAAAATCGCTTGCTCTCTATAGTGTTATAAAATACTCTCTATAAGTATATAGATATTTCCATTCATCTCTTGCTACATTTTAATCACATTTCTCATGCCAATATTCAATTGACATGTTAATACAATGCCCTCTTATCAAATCTTAAACCTTAGCCATTGTTTCAATTCTCATCAAACATTAATTCACATTAGCTAACTGCAATTCAGATTTTCATTGGCGTTCAACAAAATTCACAATAGTCTACTACCATCTCAACAATTCCCAGAAAAAAAGTTAGTTTCATTTTGTTCAACACTGCTTGTATCACCAACTGATTCATCATCATTTAACGTCCATCTGCCATGCTGAGAGGAGTTGGATGGTTCAACAGGAACCAACAAGCCAGAGGACTGCATTAAGCTCCATCTACTTTGGCTTGGTTTCTACATCTGGATGCCCTTCCTAAAAACCAACCACTTAACAAGGGTGTATTGGGTGCTTTTTTCATATAGCAGCACTAGTGAGGTCACCAAGCAAATTGCAAGACTCTTTGACAGGGTTGAGATGCAGTATTGAGGGAGATGGCTTTATGCCTGGTGTTAAGAGCAACAGAAGAGATACATGGCTACTCCAGCAAGAAAGGGCAAAAGAATGGTGGAAATGAAGTGTCAGGGCATAACCACAAGGTACAAGAAAGTGGATAAAGAAAGAATAAAGAATGAGAATTGGAGATGGCTGGGTGGGTAAGTTTGCAAGAATATGAAAGGAGAGCAATGGACCATCAGAGATGGGGATAGAGTGAATGGTGTACAAGGGTGGAGATGTGGTTAATGGTTAATCTGTTTGAGGGGATAGGGTAAAGGAAAATAGGAGTGGATCAGACAGGAAGAGGTGGTATGTGGCAGTATATATATATATCATCATCATTTAGCGTCCATTTTCCATGCTGGCATGGGTTAGACGGTTTGACTGGAGACTGGC
>JAOPUL010000002.1:8717650-8729265 GCA_027564515.1 Octopus rubescens | reverse complement strand
ACAAGGCTTTGGTCGGCCCGAGGCTATAGTAGAAGACACTTGCCTAAGATGCCACGCAGTGGGATTGAACCCAGAACTATGTGGTTGGGAAGCAAGCTTCTTACCACACAGCCACGCTGCGTATATATATTGAAAATATTTCAGATGTTTCTATTCAATTCTGCCAATTGTTTAAAACCTCCACCAGCCTATCGAAATACCACTTGCAAGGCCACCAATAATGTTGTGGTGAGAAATTAGGTACTTCAATCTATTTTCATCATTATTGATGTGATGCTGTGAATGATTTAAATATCTTGTTTTTGTACCACCTTCATTAGGGGATGGGGGACCCGGTAGTCTTGTGGGTAAAAGTTTAGAAATCAAAGCAGCATAGGACATACTGAACATTTAAACCAGGGTTCACTACTGCCCAGGGTCTCAACAAAAAATATATATTTTTTTAATCTTGTAGAAAAATGGAAATATTTAATTAAGACCTCAATAGATGTGTAGGTAAAGGTGTAGACCATTCTGGCCATGGTTCAAATACTACCCAAGGTGTTACTGAGACTTTTGGGGGTTTTTTCACCCTTAAAAAAAAAAAGGTTAAACAAAAAAAAATATTTGAGAATTCCTGCCATCATTAGAAACCTCAACACAAGGCCATCAGTCCATCAACAAGTTTGTGGTGCAAAATGAGATACTTAAATCTATTTTCATTATTATTCATCTGATAAACCCGATAGATATGTGGGTAAAGGTGTAGCATTGACCATGGTTCAATACTGCCCAAGGAATAACTAATACTTTTATTAAATAAAAAAAAAATTTTTTTCTCCATCTTTAAAAAATAAAAATAAAATGGTAATTCCTGCCATTGTTTGAAACCACAATCAATCATATCTAACTTGTATTTACTAACACCTTTACCCACAAGGCTATCAGTCAAACAACAAATTTGTGGTTAAAAATGAAATACTTAAATCTATTTTCATTATTGATTAATGATATTATAGATTTAAATATGTTATTTTAACTGAATCTATTGGGGGGACCCGGTAGTCTGGTGGGTAAAGATGTAAGTGGCATAGGGCATAGGGCATAGTGAACATCAAGGTCAGGGGTACAGTATAGCACAGTACAGTCCCCTCCTGGGGTTCATCAAAAATACATTTAGTTTTTTTTTAAATCTGTCCTAAAAAAAAAAAATTAAATATTTAATAAAGACCCCTTTCATGATTCCTGGCCAAGATTGAAACCTCCACCAGCTATTAACTTACTAACACCTTTACCCACAAGGCCATCAGTCAATCAACAAATTTGTAGTTAAAAATGAGATACTTAAATCTATTTTCATTATTGATTATTGATATTATAGATTTAAATATGTTATTTTTAACTGAATCTAATGGGGGGACCTGGTAGTCTGGTGGGTAAGGATGTAAGTATCAGGTGGCATAGGGCATAGTGAACACCAAGGGCAGGGGTACAGTATAGCACAGTAGTCCCCTCCTGGGGTTCATAGTACTGTCTCCTCCTGGGGTTCAGTCAAAACTTTTGTTCTTTTTTTAATCTGTCCAAAAAAAAATTTTTTAATATTTAATAAAGACCCCTTTTGTAATTCCTGGCCAAGATTGAAACCTCCACCAGTTATTAACTTACTACTTACAAACACCTTTACCCACAAGGCCAACGGTGCTTGTATATTTTTAGAATGACATTTTAGGGTAGATGAGATAGGCCAGATCTTGCCAGTTTGAACATAAAACAGGTAGAATATTTGGGCCGGATATGGCCGGTTTAAATGCTAGGGGGGGCGGGGTTAAAAGTGTCTTTTAAAGCCAATATTTACATGCGATTATTTATAGCTATATCTGCTCAAAAAATAAAAAAAAAAGGTTGTTATTATAGTATTATTTAGAAAGATTGTGCTCAATAAAGAATGCCATAGAATAGTTTTTATGGATTTAAAAAATATTCGTATTTCTTTTGGTAGAATAAATATTACATTAAGATTTAGGCCATATTTAATTATATCAATCAAATGATTTGTTTAATTTATATGGTTTCTAACAATAATTCTTTTGAAAAATATATTAAAATAGTATTGTAGTTTTAGAAATATATAAATTAAAATTCAAAGGCCTACATAAGCAAGGCTTTGTTTGATTAACTGTGTATAGTAAAATGGAAGTGAATCCGTAATGTGGATGGATTATTAATTTCTGTTAGCGTAGTTATAAAGCATTACTGTTCTTCAAATTTTACTTGCAAGCTCAAAGGGAGATAACTATCATTTCTATAGTTACCTCCCTTACTAATAATGGCTGTAGATGCATTTAGCTTTCAAAATATTTTTTCAGATTTGAACATGAAATATAATTTTTTGCCCCCACCCATCTCTAAATATATAGGAAAATTTCCAGAAAGCGAGAAATATTCAATTGGTGTTTAGTTTTCTATTTTTGTTTTTCAAAATATCGCCATTTTTTTTCAAATTGTTATTAAGTATTAAATATTAGATGATTTTGCACTTAGTAGAAACAATCACTTGAGTAATTAGAAAATCAAATTAAGATGTAAATGACCTTCAACTAATATCTGAAGGAAATTCTATTGCTAATGTATAATCTAATTATTTTAATTATATATATGGCTGAAAATTATTCCTCTGTTTTTATTCACATTTAAAACAAAATTTTAGCTTTCACCCAATTGCTTTCTTAGTTCCATCTCTAAATATATATATACACACACACACACACACAACTACTCAGATTGTAGATGGGTAACCTTGCAACAGACTGGCATTCTGTTAAGGGACAGCATTGGTCCAGCCTAACTAGCCAGTTGGGTGGCAAGACAAGTTACTACAATGCAAGGAAGCACATTGTAACTAGCAGTGTATAACAACATCTGATAGTGTGGTCAATAGTTATACAGTGATTGATGGATATATATACACACACACAGACATAGTAATTACAAGTGCAATTAATAACATATTGTTAAACTCTAATATATTATTATAATGTAAGTAAATCCAAATGGAACAACTTGCATGTATATACAGAATCAGCTAAAACGATTATTGAGAACAACATATTTAGAGTAAAATGCAGAAAAGCATTAATTTCATGTATAGTTCATAATTTAATTGTGCTCCATTGATCAAACAGAAATTATGAACTATATATGAAATTTATGCTTTTCTCTCCCCCTGTGTGTGTGTATGTGTGTGTGTGTGTGTGAATTAATAGAGCCCTTATGCTTACAGGCTGCAATATACGGATACCGAAAAGAAAACTTAATTATCATGAATTATGATTTAAGGACACTCGGGGAGTGCTGGTATTGCTAGAAATCAGAGTCAAAATACTCTAACCTGTTAAAAAGATACATTCTCTATACTTATATTGGACTATAGTTTCACGGAGAGTTACCATTCCTCGGCAATGCTTTTGCCCCACAGACCAGAAAAAGAGATAAGTCTGTCAATATCCAACCCATGCTTGCATGGAAAAACGGACGTTAAAGGATGATGATGTTAATGATGATGAGAGAGAGATTTTGCTAACTAAATCATCAGCTGATATGTGTAATATATATTACACATATTATGATGAAAGCCATGAATGGAAAATTGAATTTGCCCAACATAGAGCGAATACCATATGCTAATAATTGTATGAAGATACTAGCATAGGTAAATTTCAATACAGTTGAAGCTAGCCAACATCAAATACCAAATATTGTCAACAAGGAAACCGCCTGGATAAAAAGTTTTTTTATCCCTTATTAATTAATTAATATATATATATATATTACACACACATACAAATTCATTTCAATTCCACCTCACTGACAGAAAAATTAAATTTAAAATGTATCACAACTGATCAATAATCAATATTATGGATGTACCAAAGATAAACTTACTTGCACTGAGGATTCAGAACCATTGCCAAGAGATCCAACAAAGGAAACCAATCTTGAGAAAGTTTGCAAACACATAATTCAATCAGTTTTTCTGCATTTTTAAATATGCATCTCTGAAAATAAAGAAAAAAACGTCAATAAAAGCAATTCCTGAAGAACTAACAATTATTAAAAGTATTATTTTAGATTTTAGATTCTGTCACAATCTTTTTAACAGATCCTACTTTAGTCCTTGTTAGGTCTTAGGTGTGACAAGCTCATTAGGTTGAAACTTATCCAAGTTTCCATGGTATATAAGAGACCAAGAAGACAATACTCCCCACCTCTGGATGTGATGCCAACCTATTGCAAGCTTAACTCACCAGCTGTTGTTGGTACTCATTGTTAGCTGAGCAAACTAAAGCAATGTGAAATGAAAAGTTTTGCTCAAAAACCGAACACACTGCCTTATCTGGAAATCGAAACCATAACCTTAAAACTGAGGGTCCAACACCCTAACTTCTAGACTACACACCTTCACAAGTGTTGAATTTTGTGGCATGGCAGGCACTATTTTTGTATGTTTTTTGTAAATTACCCTGCATCTTCTATGATACTTGTTAAGAAGTTGTTGCTGTGGTTTTCTTAGGGTTATTCAAAATCAGTTCCTTACAAAGACTGTTATTTCTTTGTCTTTTATAACAAATTGCAAGTATATTCTATACTTTAAAACACTTGATTTAACTGATATTGTTGATATAAATACAACTACAATTACTTAGTAAATGCAAAGTAGTTTTTTGTTTTGTTTTTATATTCTGCTACAGCTACACTGCCCTTGGTGATGTGCTGTTACTTTACTAATGGTAGTGGTGTGGCAATGCCATCTATTGAGAAATTGCAAAAGGTTGGCTTCTTGTCTCATGAACAGAAATTTGTCTCAGTTCTTTTACAGATATCTTTACTAAAAACTGATATAATGCCCAATAAATGATTGGTGTCAGTTAAGGCTTGTTTACCCAATCAAATAGTACCCTGCAGTATACTGCTGTACACACAAGATGGTTAACAACAGTCATCGTCATGTGCCAACATCTGATAGATGATCAGTAGTGGCAGGTTTGGTACAATCACCATGATGTGTTACATGAATAATCACAGGACAGTTTTAAGTGAAGAGCAGTGTTGTTTACTATAATAATACCTGGACAGAAAACTTGCTTCAAGGATACACTCAAAAGCCTTACTGAAGTGCTTTGAGATCAACCCTGACAGCTGGGAAATTCAGGCCCTGCCTGGCGAAGCTATACCAACAGAGGTGCCACCTCCTACAAACAGAACAGGATCGCAGGACAGTTTTAAGTGAAGAGCACTGTGTTGTTTACTATTATAATACCCAGACAGAAAAAGTGCTTCAAGGATACACTCAAAGCCTCACTGAAGTGCTTTGTGATCAACCCTGACAGCTGGAAAATGCAGGCAGAGGAGCAACCAGCCTGGCTAAGCTGCACCAACAGAGGTTCCACCTTCTACAAACTAAACAGGATTGCAGGAGCACAAAGCAAACGTGAGCTGTGCAGGTCCAGAGCCAACTCCTTGCCTTCAGTCCCAGCAGACCACCAGTGTCCAACCTGCAGCAGAGCCTTCTGAGCATGCATCGGACTGATCAGCCACAGCCAGACACATCATGACCCATCCTCTCCCATGTGATGTCTTAGTCATCGTTGACAACGATGGACGAACATTATTACTTAATACCTGACAGCAAACCATGAACACTCCACTGGTTTGCTCGCCATTTTTGCTCGATTGTGTGAACAGGGCTTTGGTAAGTATAAAAAATGTTTTCATAGAATTATATTTCCAAAACCAGGTGTGTCTTCCATGAGGCAGCATCTATCATGCCACAAAATAGATATATTAATGTATAATCTGTTATAACCTAGTTCGTGGCATGACTATAAACTCCCAATCAAGGTACTTTGGCATGGGCACATTTTCCACCACAACTAGCCTTTATATTCCATTAAAACAGTGGTTCTCAACCAGGGTGTTGTTAAAGTTTATATGCAAGAAATTGGTTATACTTCTACAATACTCAAAACATTTAAATTTTTTTTATATAATTTCCTAATAATATTTAATTATAAAAATATTATAGGATTTTTTAAACACTGAAGTGCTATGAGGGTCCAGTAGAATAAAATAAGAATCAAAGGGATCCACAGGCAAAAAATGGTAGCGAACCACTGCATTAAGAGCATATGTAAGTTACCAGAGTTTCTTAAGACTCAACATTCAACAGTAAACAGGCAGAGTATGAGGAGAATAGCAAACAAACACTACGAAATTTCCAAACCCATGGAGTTATATTTCTAAACATGGAGTCATCCTGAAGAAAAATTAACAGATTTCCTAAGGAATGTCCTGATCAGTAACTGATCAAAAGGAGATTAGATCTTGACACTGAAACAGCTGTGGAATTACCTTACAGAAAGTATTAAATGTAGTTTTAATATAAAAAGAAAGTAAAAAGACAGAGACAATAAATAAAGCAATTAAAGAAAGGTTTAATTAACTAACCACTGCAGTGTTTAAATTATAGTGGTAATAAAAACAATTAAAATGCAGAAAAAATGTGAATGCATATAAATTTATACATAATGAATTCTCTAGTTAATCCTTGTGTATGTGTTTCACTTAATTTTGAAAATAATAAAGAATATGGAGGGATTTAATACAATAACATTTTTTTCTTTTGCATTATGAAGCTGGTATTTAGACCATATCTTCATATCTTACCAGAAAGGTTTTTACATAGTATTATGAAGGAGTTTTATTTGAAATAGGAACACTTTAATACAAAATCTATCATGACAAACCCAAAGGCAATAATATCAAATGGGCCGGTTACAAATTGGAATTTTGCTTATAAAGTTTCAAATGTATGTGGGTGGGGAGGGGTATATATATATATATATATATATATATATATATTGTAACCAAAGTTAAGCTTATGTAATAACATATTCAATTTGTTACATCAACTTACATGTATTTCATACTTCCATCCACTTACAGCCTCATCAGTAAGTATTTTGGTAAAGGATATGGTCAAGCCTTCACGGAAAAATCTCTGGCAAGCTTCACTTCTTGTATCCAGTGCTATAAGAGAGAAATCATTAGCGTTAGTGCTGTAACTGTTTGTTAGAAAGGGTTGTTTCACCCTATTATAACCCTTTTGTTACTACATTTCTGTTGAAATACACTGCTTTTGTTTCAATTAATTTTGAAAAATAATGAAGAATTTAATGTGATAACTTTGTCATTATTAAGCTGGTGTTTGAAAGTTAAATTTACATAAAAATTTTGATAGAAAGTTTTAATCTAGTTTACTTTAAAACAGGAAGCGTGTGTCATAGAACCAAGCAAGGCCAGTATCAGGTAGGTTGGTGTCAAAAACAAACATTTAGCTCCAATTCAATATTGATACACAATTCAAATTTCTTATGTCAATATGTTTTTCTATGCTGGCATGGATTGGTCAGAACTTTTTGAAGCAATATTTTTATGCCCAGATGTCATTACGTGATGCCAAGTATTCTAGTTGCCTCTTACAACACACAGAAATATGGTGTACTGATTCTAAAAACCAGGAAATACATCAACTGTCCAGTAAATTTATTACAGGTAATCACATTGTGGTAAATACATCACCTGTAATTTCATTACAAGGTTATTTCAATAAATTCCTCAATATGCCAGGCACATCATGGTAAATTTATCATGATGCCAAATACAGCATTTTGTAAATTCACTGTTATATATGAGTGTATGCATTTGCTTGTGTACATACATATGTTTGCAAGCAGATAGGTATATAAATATATTCTAGTATATATGGTGACACGTTAAAAGCACCCATGCTGGTGCCATGTTAAAAGCACCTGTGCTGGTGTCACGCACCCGTGCCTGTGCCTGTGCCACGTTAAAAGCACCTGTGCTGGTGCTACGTTAAAAGCACCCATGCCTGTGCCACGTTAAAAGCACCCATGCCTGTGCCACATTAAAAGCTACTGTGCCTGTGCCACATTAAAAGCTACTATGCCTGTGCCATGTTAAAAGCTCCAGTGCCTGTGACACGTTAATAGCACCCATACCTGTGGCACGTTAATAGCACCCATGCCTGTGGCACGTTGAAGGTATCCTGTACACTCTCTGAAGGGGTTGGCATTAGGAAGGGCATCCAGTCGTAGAAACCAAGCCAAAATGGACTGGTGTCTGAAGCAGCTCTCCGGCTTGCCAGTTCCAGTCAAATTGTCTAACCATGCCAGCATGGAAAGCGGATGCTAAATGATGATGATGCTTTATATCCACAATATATGCTTTATATCCACAATATATGCTTTATATCCACAATATATGCTTTATATCCACAATAAATACAACACTAAACATCAAAGTTTTATTCAAAGCAAGGTTCACATTGCGTTTTGTTAAAATTTAAAAACAGAATTCAAAGCCAAAAAATTATTAATATAAAAAATTCTATCAATACATTATACTTAATGTTTGTGTGTTGTTGAAATACCAGAAGCTGTTATTTTCATTCAGGAAAAATCCCCTTATAAACATATTGTGTTAAAAAAAAAAAATATACTTCAGAGCTAGGCAAAATGAAATTGCCCCAAAAGTGACTGCAGGAGCAACAAATACATATTCGTATTCAGATACAAATATAATTTCTTTAACATCTTTAAAGGGATTTTCCTGGATGAAAACTGCAGCTTTTGGCATTTCAGAGCTACTTCTATTATTATAATTCAAATTTATTTATATCAAATTTACTTCATATATACATGAATAAAATAGTTAGAAGTTTACACTATTTTCAATTAAAAGAATAAAGAAACATTCTAAAACGATTTATAATCAGTGACACTGATATAATCCAGTATTTCATACTGGTGAAGGGTTCAATTCTTAGTGCTACATTATATTTATATTATATATCTTTGTATTTATATTCACCAGCACTCTCATTTATGTGTAAGTATGCACAAATTTTCCTTATCTGTTTATGCATTTACTTATTGAATGACATAACAGGCAAACTATTTGAAAAATAAGAATTATCCACGTGACATTGTAATTGTTTTATATGTTCTAGAACTATCCAGGGAAATACTGTTATCACTGATATATAAATTTACAACCCCTCGAACTGTAACTAGTTTGATAAGTGCTAACGCATGAAACTCTCGGCCCTTGAGTCACTTTGTTGCTTCTGCTAAATATTAATATAAAAAATATATATATATTACTTTTAATGATGTGGAATTTCTGTAGTGGTGATATACTGCCCCAATTATTATATCATTTCTTGATTGTTTTCCATTCAAGAATTCTAAAAATTTCTAAATGATAGGATGGAATTTGTCTTCGAATTTCTTTTAATGAAATGCAACATATTTATTCTGTCTAACAAAACTTTAACTAATGTCTAGCAATGTATTTACTCTGCAGATAAGCAACAACACTATTTAAATTGCAGTTATGTATGGTTCAGGACTCAACAGTAGTTGTAGTTGCATGTGGCACAGGACTTTAGGAGTTAAAATAAAATTGCTCTCTATTTCTCTTAATCTGCCAAACTTTGTCAGAAATCATCAACCAAGTCAGTTTCAATACGAGTCTTAAATTGCTATTAAAGTAAAACTAAGGCCCTAACTTACTTATTTTGTTACCAAAACACAATAGGTTGCGACTAAAACAAGGTATATCTGGAGTAAAGGAGGAAATGTTATTACATCAATAACTGCAGTCATCTAAAATACCTGTTTCGATTTTTAAATACCAAGATACTTACATTCTTTACTAAGTTTAATGGATGCTTCAAGAAGCAACTCCAACTCTCCCTTAGGAAGTACAGGAACAACCCATCTTGGTCGATTGATCATTTCATCCAATTTAGCCAGAGCTTCATGAGGAAAGTCCGGTTCCTGGTCATCCTGCAATTCAGTCTGGCTATTCCCTTGGCCAATCTCATCACTAGTTGACTGGGTAACCTTCTGTTGTTGTTGCTGTTGCTGCGGTGGGGCTTGTGTATTATCTTGGGGGGAGTCCCCACCTGCAGGACTCCCACGCATCACAATGGTCATGTTATCTTGGACTTCTCCAGTTTCAACCATTCACTGATTCACTGAAAAATTTAAAAAAATATAAGTTAACAATGAAAAAAAAAAAGAAATACAGTTAAATTTGTTTTGACAAATGATAAAGTAGCCAATCTCGACTCCAAAACTCATATCCAGATGAAATCGATCAGCAAGTTTCAATAACAAACTTAAACATTATCATTTAAAACCATATCAATGAAAACAATTAGAACTTTATGATCATTGCTCCTTTCATGAAATATTTTTTTTAAAAAGTTTATTGTTGGTTCTGCAGTAAGACGTGATGAGAGAGAAATCTCCTGGATAGGATGACATGTACCATATAACTTCCACAGAATATCTCTGTACTTATTCCTCAAAGACCAAAATATAATTGTATTACTCATAGACAGGAAAAACAATTTGTGACCTGAATATATTGAAATAGTTGCATAGTCGAATATAACCAACTTGAAATCTATAACTGTAACTGACTATAATCTGTAATTGACTTGAAATCTAAATAGAAATACTTCTTAAAATAGGGAACAACTTAGAAATGACATAGATTAAATAAACACTTTCATTTCAACTGCAAGTACCTTTTTTTTTTTACCTTTTACTTGTTTCAGTCATCAGACTGCGGCCATGCTGGGGCACCGCCTTGAATTTTTAGTCGAATGAATCGACCCCGGTACTTAGTTTTTTTAAAGCCTGGTACTTATTCTATCAATCTCCTTTGCCGAACCACTAATGTTACGGAGACGTAAACTAACCAACATCGGTTGTCAAGCAGTGCAGGTGGACGGTATTTAGAGCGATTGTTTATTCTAAAGTACATTTATATAATACTATTGAACGAAATGCCAATTTATAAGTAAAAGAAAACAACAACAAAAACGATGTATCCCGTTTGTTCGATCCGGAAATTATGAGAATTAGCTTTACTCCATTATTAATTATAACACATCCATCCTTCAATGATAATTAATCTAAGTAGCTTTAATTTCCAATATTCTGATATTATTCTTTGCTCGACTTCCAAATGAAGTTTATATATACAACGTTATATATACACTATGTTCATCAACCTGCATTCTAATACATTTAACGAGGCTATGATCCCAATAAAACGATAATTATTATCCACTGAAATACCCTACATGAAATGTTAAATTTTTTTTCCTTTTCACGACGCACCAATATATTTCCTTTTTTTTCATTTTTCTTTTTTTTTACATTTTACTTTTTTTTTTCTTTTTATCTGATTAAATCTTCTTCCACTTAGCAGATTATCCTAAATTATCGACTTACACTCGTGTGTTAACCCATTTCCATTTAATCCTTCATAGACCCATTATCACAACACAAACACAACGCAACCAAATACGCCAGGCTCTATGCGGTCATTGGACTTGCTAGATATGGCAGCCAAACCTCCTTCGAATTACATCCCTATCACAATGCTTCTCAGACGGTGCGTCGCTTGGGATATCAACGTTAGACACGGATTATTTAAAATATAATTTAAGGCTTTATTAGAAAATCCATTCTGAC
>JAOPUL010000002.1:8693809-8704869 GCA_027564515.1 Octopus rubescens | reverse complement strand
CAAGCAGCAGGACATTGTCGATGCTGGACTCGACCTCATCTCTACCACAGGACTCGGTGCGGCCTTCGAACCTTCCGCTGCAGCAGGTCTCGGCCTGCCCCCGCTAGCATCAAAGACATTCACCACCTCAAGCAACAGGGCATTGTTGATGCTGGACACGACCGCTTCCTAGCCACTATATATATATATATATATATATCAAGGCAGTGGATTGGCAGAATAGGTAAAATGACAAATAAAATGTGCTGCAAGTATGTCAGTTTGAATTTGAATGTCATTGCTAAAATTGAATACCAGTCAACTACTGAGGTTTATACAATCAGCTATATCCTTTACCTCAAATATGAGGTATGTCTGGCCCATGCAAGCTTAAAAAAAGTGGATATTAAATGATAATGTACATTATTACACTCACATTCTATCTTGTGGTTATTGTTATATTTGTAATACAGATAACTGGCCATATCCTGCATAAATATCCTACCTGTTTTATGTTCAAACCGGCCAGATCCTGTCTCATACCTACTCTACAATGTCATTCTAAATATAAACAATCACATCATTGAAATCTCAAAGCTACGAGGTAATACATGATTATTTCAAAGCAATGTGAATAAATAAGAATTGCATTTGACAGAGTAATCTGAATGCTAAAGGGTTAAACTAGCCATATCATGCCCAAATATTCTACTTGTTTTATGTTCAAACTGGTCAAATCTGGCTGGTCATACCTACCCTACGTCATTCTCAAAATGCACAATCACATCAAAATTTCATTTCAAAGCTATTAGATATTGCATGATTAATTCAAAGCAAATATGAATAAATAAGCATTGCACTTGACAGAGTAATCTGAATGTTAAAGGGTTCAAGTTTTAAATATAAAAGAAGCCTCTCAAATAATGAAATTAATCAAACAAATGGAGAGAAAAATCCACTATGGAAACTCCTACTCATAACAATAAATCCTTCTGTTTGGATTTAGTTGACAAATTTAAGTAGTCTTTGTGTTTAAATGAAGAAAAGAAGGAAGGAAGTTAGACACAAGTTTCACTATCTTAGTTGGTATGAGTGTCAAGTTTTGTTTACATAATCAAAGTTTAGTTGCTAATCCCTCATTATGTCTGTAATCAGAGGATCAGTTTAGAAAATCTGAAATTCAATATCCAGTTTTTATCTGTGTTCTTTAAACAAGCCTATTTCAATCCCACTCGTGACACTCTGTGTCCAAGACTATTTTTTATTTATATATTCAATTTTTATTTTATTTTTTTTCTATTTTTATTTTACTTGTTTCAGTCATTAGAGGCTGCAGCCATGCTGGGGCACCGCCTCAAAGAACATTTAGTCGATTGAATTGGCTCCAGTACTTTCTTTTTAAAACCTGGCACTTATTCATCAGTCTCTTTTGCTGAACTGCTAAGTAGATTCAGTAAACAGAAACTGAAAGAAGCTTGTTGTGTGTGTTCATGTTTGTCCTCCACCACTGCTTGACAATCAGTGTTGGTTTGTTTACATCCCTGTAACTTAGCAGTTCAGCAGAAGAGACCAAGAGAATAATTACCAGGCTTTAAAAAAAATTAAGTGCTGGAGTTGATTTGTTTGACTAAACTCTTCAAGGTGGTGCCCCAGCATGGGCACATTCTGTTGCTTGAAACAAGTAAAGTTAAAAGATCACTGTTCTAGAATAAAGAAGGTAAACTTATAGCCTCGACTGTAGGTCACTATGTCCAAGAACAGAGTGATATCCTGTAAAACACAGAATGGTATAAAGAAGATGAAACAATTCAGTTAAAACAACAGGAAAAAAAACAGTTTGAGAAGAGAGAATGGCAGGAAGTCTGTAGACTAATCAATAATATTCTTCCTAATATAGCCACAAGGCCTGAGATTTGGTGGAAGGCTAGGTTTAGTCAATTACATTGACCCCCAGTCTTTGGCTTGTACTAATTTTATCGACCCTGGAAGGATAAGCTGACCTCGATGGAATTTGAACTCCAGATGTAAAATTGGGAGAAATAACTGCGAAGTATTTCCTAATGATTCTGCCAGCTAGCTGTGTAATCAATAATATGGTTAGTACAGAGTTCAAATCTCTGTCAGTCAGTGCAAGCCTGTTTATTCTGTCTTCAATTGGTGTCAATAATGTCCAGACCATTTCAGAACCATTTGTTGTGGTTCAAAGCCAAACATTTGTTCTGAGGGTGCCTGTTCTTAAAATTTATTCACATCTGTTGTAGAGTCATTTCGACCATTTGTAAACTCTCTCTCTCTCTCTCTCTCTCTCTCTCACACACACACACACTCACATATATATATATATATATATATATATATATATATACAATAAATGAAAGAGACAGAAGATGGAGTATAAGAGTCTTTATTTATCACAACAATCGTTTCGACCCATCGTGCACCGATTCCTCACTGGTGGGATACTGTACAACTGGTTGCTGTGCATCCCTTCATTTTGCTACAGCATGCTGTTGTGGACTGTAGTTTTTAACCGTTGGGCTGCCTGTGAAGGAATACACACACACACACACACATATCCAACTTAACATGGATGCCATGTTAGAACCCCAAATCCAGTGTTATTAGCATTGAGGGATCCGCTCATAGGCGCTTGGTGCATAAAGGCACACATGTAGTAGATGTGCCAGAATTCCCATATCTCGCAATTTCAGTCCACTGGACTTCCTATATATAGGTGTGGGGGTGATACTGTCTTCTTGCTGTGACATGTGAAAGTTGTAAACAAGTGTCATGCAAGCAGTGCCTTTCGTTTCCAATCTTCTATGGAAACATGTCTGATCATGAGGAAATATTACCTTATTTGGCGACAGAAAGAGCATCCAGCTGTAGAAAAATCCACCTCAACAAATACCATCCAACCCAAGCAAGCATGGGAAAGTGGGAATTAAAATGACGTTGAGGATGATATCTAGTTTGGGTTCCAGATCATGTTATTTGGGTGGGGGATGAGCAGTTGATTACAGGAGTTTGGTATTTTATTTTATTGACACCAGGACAACCTTGGTGAGAATTGAAATCTGAATTGAAGGAAAAATTGGAGGCTACTATATACAAAACACAATTTTGTCTGCCGACCTACCAATTCCGCTATTTCACCAAAAGAAAATGGAGCAGAGGGATTAGAGTTAAGGAAACTTATTTATTTTCATATTTTGTGAACAAGAGTACCATTGGTTATTGGCTTCTAGTGAGCCAATCACTGGTTCACTGCCAGCCCTTGGGCCTACGTAAGCACAATGTTTCATGGTAGATGTAATTTTGCTGTCTTTCCCTATCTAAAGTTGTACTAAATTCTCTTTCTTTCTCTCCACAGGGTTGACTTACATGGAGCCAGTAGCAGAGTACCTGGGTGAGATACCAACCTTTTTATTTCTTTTCCCTCCTTGTTTATCACTTTCCTTTTGTCTGAGAACAATCTGCTCCTTTCTCCTCCTTCTAGATAGAAGTCTGATTGAAGATGTCTTTTAGAATACATGTGTGTCTATTTCTAACAGATTAAATGATGGGGAAAACCGCGGCCCACAGGATTTTCTGAATGGCACACCAATAAAAAAAAATTGCTTTGGATTTTTTAAAGTAGTACAGCCCACCTGATGGTGAGACATGTTTCATGAGACATCTCATGCAGCTTGCTTTTCAAAAGAGTTGCCCATGCCTAATGTAGAGGGTGTCACATGGGCATACCTTAGCTATTTGTTGTTGAGTTCTAAGTCAACCCTGATCAAGGTTATTCCAGGGCTTGGTGGTGGTGTTAAATTGAGTGACACATAAAGTATACCACCTAAGAAAAGATACAGTCCATTCAATGGGCTTCCCCAATTTCACTTGCGGGTCTTCAGGCAACCTGAAGCTATGGTAGTAGACACTTGTCCAGGGTGTCACACAGAAGCATGTGATTGTGAAGCAATCATCATAACGACATAGCCGTGTGACATGTAGTAATGTTCTGGGGTGTAGTTGTATTCTGGGCTGTTAGAGACATCTAGGTCTTTGAAGGTTATTGAACATGCAGTGGTAGAGATTATGAGATGGGAAGTTGCTACAATAACAAATAGTACCCCCTTCTCCCTTGCATGTCCAGATGGTCTTTCTTTCTCAGTTATTCCATTCCATTGTGTACGCGGGAATTTGTGGGTGGTGGTGGGAGTCAGTGTACAACGTGATGAAGCTATTAAGTGCATTACTTTGTAGTTTTTGGTGTAGAAATATTAGGTGGGAAAGGGCAGAAGGCAAGTAAAACTAGTGTAGATCATGGTAGAAACAAGGAGACTAGTCTTGTAATAGCCTGCATCGGTAATATCACTGTATTGACCAATCAGTTGTTATACACCACTAGTCACAATGTGCTTCTAATTCTTTCTTGATTGTGCCATTCTTTTCCATCTTTGCCCAAATCGTTTAACTAAATCACTCCCACCATCACCACCACCTCGTCATGGAGGCCTTCCAAGTGGCCTTTCCTAATCTCTTGGATACCACTCAGCAACTGCACAGGTTCACCTGCTGTCTAACTTTCAGTATTCTACACTCATGTCATTCACTCCACTCTGTTCTTGAATTACTTCATTCTGGATACACTCTAACAATGATATTTCCACCATGGGTCCTTCCATGGCCCTTTGTGTCATAGCTAATCAATGTTCTTCTTTCTTCGTAGTAGCCCATGTCTCAATTGTGTATAAGAGTACAAAAGTACAAACCAGTTGAAAAGTAGAATACAGTGATTTAGTGTGGGGAAGAGGAAACAAAATGTCAAATGTTATGAACAGGATTCTTTGTTTTGAGCAACAAACAAATAATATATTCCATTTTTGAACTAATATATATAAAAAATTTTTGTTTTGTTTTCTGGGGTTTTTTTTTGGTGGGTGGTAAATTTTGTGATTGCCATTATATTAGGAAACATTTTTTCTCTCCCTTTGTTTCACCTAATATCATGGGAGTAATTCTTCAGAATTGACTGACCTTTTTATGTCACACACACACACACACACACATATATAAATATAAATATATTTGAAAGGTTAGTATAAAATATGGATTTAGAGAATCATGTGGGTATCACAGTAAACTTCTTATTCGGAATCAGTTATCAGTCTACATACTAATCAACTATGCCAACATATATGGATCATTTTTTTTGCATACTGAAATTAATGCTACATAAAGTCAGGAGGTGTGAGAGGTGAAGATAAATTTATTTTTACATATAACTTCCATATGATTACAGCTGTTTCGTAACTTTCTTCATGTATTAATTTCAGTGTGCAAAAATATTGTATGTAGATGTTGGCATAATTGATTACTATGTTGACTAATAATCGATTACAAATGAGAAGCTTACTGCGATAGCCACATAGTTCGCTGAATTCATATGTTATACTACCCTTTCAAATATATATATTTATATATATAAAAGAATGAACAGTTACAGTTCACTGCAACATGTTTTGAAAACAGAAAATCCAACAGATTATAAGTGTGATTACATCCTAATGTAGGGGTAATCTGCCTTCTCATCAGGTACTCATCTGATTGCTTATTATTGAAATCAATTTAGCACTTTGCATCGATTGATACAAGCAAGAGAAAGAATATATTTTGCTTTGTTTCAAATGTTTTATGCTAGCCATTTGTATGCTAGATACTTACAAGCTATTGACCATGATCTACATTATCCCTTTAAATGCATCATCATCATTTAACATCCGTTTTCCATGCTGGCATGGGTTGGATAGCTTGACAGGAACCGCACCAGGTTCCATAGTCTGTTTTGGCTTGGTTTTTACAGCTGGATACCCTTCTTAATGCCAACCACTTTGCAGAGGGTACTGGGTACTTTTTATGTGGCACCAGTACCAGTGTTTTTTATGTGGAACCAGCACCAACACCCACACCAATGCTTTTTATGTGGCACCTTAGTTTTAGGATATCAATTATGCTGTGGTGGGCAGGTCTTCTTGAGTACAGTAATATGCCACATAGCTCTGTCCTCTGTCATCTCCTTCATAAAGCTCAGCATTTTGAGACCAGCATTCAATACTTCGTCACATGTCTTCCTGGATTTCCCTCTTCCACAACTTCCCTCCACTTTAAGTAATCAGCACTTCCACTTCTTTATGCAACTCTCCTCATCCATCTGCATCACATGGCCAAACCAGCGCAGTCTCCTCTCTTGCACACTGCATATAATTCCTCTTATGCCTAACTTTTCTTTCAATACACTAGTGCTCTGTTGCACATGTACACTGACATTGCACATCCAGTGGAGCATACCAGCTTTGTTCCTCTCTAGTCTTTGCATGTCTTCTGTAATCAGGGCCCACATCTCACTACCATATAGCATTGCAGTTTGTACACAAGCATCATACAATCTTCCTTTCACTCAAAGAGAGAGAGACCTTTAGTTGCCAACATAGATAAAAGCTCTCTAAACTTTCTCTATCCTATTATCTTAGCAATTATACTTTCTGTACAACCTCCTCCACTGCTAATTAGGTCACCTAGAGATCAGAAATTATCTACAACTTCCAGAGAGCCTCTGGTATTTGAGGAAATCAGTTTCCTCTGTATCTTTAGGACTCATGTATATCTACCACATACAAACACTATTTTCTGTTAACCTTCCTACTATTCCACTACACCTCTTGTGTGTCCATAGCTTGTCCTGGGTACACTGATATATATATATATATATAAATTTGTGTGTGTGTGTGTGTGTCAGTGAACATGACCCAACGGGTCACGGGTGGTCTAGTATATATATAAATACACGTATGAACTCTCCCATAGTTAGACGACAGATGAGGGCTCCATAATTTCTTGCTGAACAACCACACAAATAATTTGTTTATAGTGATCAGATGTTTGTGTTCACCTAAGCTCACTCCTGCCATCAAATAGACTTTGCCTGTAGAGATGCACAAGTGTGCCACACGTCAGATGTAGTAATGATTGCAGACCAACATGCAATGAGTGTTTTGCTCAAGTATACAATGCACCACACGGCCTGGGAATCGAAACCATGACCTCAATCATGAGTGCTACACCCCAACTTGCCAGTTTCCAGTCAAACCGTCTAACCCATGCCAGTATGGAAAACAGACGTTAAATGATGATGATGATATATATATGTTTATATATATATATATATATGTTTATTTATATATATATATGTTTATTTATATGTATATATATGTTTATATATGTATATATATGTTTATTTATATATATATGTTTATATATGTGTGTGTGTGTGTGTGTGTGTATATATATATGTGTGTGTGTGTATTGTGTGTTTGTGTTATATAAAACATTCAAACTACCTATTTTCTTAATATATATATCAGACTTATAAGTACTAGGATTGATTTGTTCAACTAAACTTGACTAGGGTTGGCCCTGCATGGCCACAGTCCAATGACTGAATCAAGTAAAAGAAAAGAAAGAAACATTAAGCCAGAATTTTTTTTCCCCCCAAAACTTGCCACATTAACATTTACTAACCAATAACAGCAAAAATGATCTACAGACTTAGCCAACTGTGATGAATTATAAGAAAATTAACTAAAATGTGAAGATAAAAATAGCTCATTATACTGCTTTTCTGACTGATGTTAAGTCACAATTAGATATTTAGAGTTTCTACACCAGTCGATAACATCTGAAAAGATTCAGTTTGACAATAACGGGAGGGAAATCATTTGGATCTGTCACTCCATCAGTTTTGCACTTAGCAACTGGGTGTATGTGGTTGAGAGCCTAAGAAGAATTTTGTGATATGTATTTAGTGTGGAGCTGCAGGTAGAACTAACAGTAAATGAAGTGGCTTTATCACTACTAAGAGGGCTACTTACACAACTATCTTAGTTGAGAAGTAGTATGTAGCAGGAGGATTCCACACAAAGTTTGTCTTGGCAAGAAACCAGTTGTAATTTGGGAGGCAAGAGAGTGTGAAGGCCATGTGATGTGCAAAGGCAAACTTTGCTTTTCGGGTGATTATGTACTGGCATTGCAGTGGTGGGTAAATTCTTTGCTTATACATTTGCAAGGCAGGTAAGTGGACCACACAGATGGCATGAGATTTTGTTGTGTGAAGGCTGTAGAAAGATATACATTATAGCCAAGAAAATATTCTTTTTTGACTACAGAAGCACATACATTTGTTACTAAAGGTAGTTCACAAACTACAAAGAAGCTCTGACCAGTTAGATCACAAGAAACAGACAGATGATATCACTCTTCATTCCTCCTTAACTTTCCATACACAAGTATCATTCACATGCAATTTAGACACCTCACACTGAATCCACATTGACTTCATGAATAGAGGCTTCAAAACATCCTTTAATAGGGTCATATCAATTTTATCTCCTTCAACAGCAAAATATATCCACTGCACATATCAAGAAAACCTTATTACACCTCACTCACCTTAAACATGAGCAGCATACAAATAGAGCCCTTGTAATCACTTAAATACTAGGCCTCCTTATCACTGAGGGCTTCTCTTGGCAAATGCCCATCATTAACATATCAAAAACTGCATCTCAAAGACTGGCCTTTCTCTTCAGAGCCAGAAAAAACTTCAGTCCCCCCCAAAACTACTAACCACTTTTCAAAGCTCAGATGAAACTCACAATGGAGTACTGCTCCCACATCCTAGACCACATCCAGAGAATGGTCATTCAACTAATTGATATGAAACCACTAACAAATAAACTCCAGCCTCTGGTCCATAACTGTGCTGTCTCATCCCACTGCCTATTCTACTGTTATTACAAGGTCTACGGTTTCTCAGCAATGGTTAGTGACCCCTACCCAAGCACTCTTAACTCACTTGTCACTCCTCATTTCACCATCCTGATTATGTCTAACATTTCCCCCAGGCCCCATACTGACCACCATGCCAAGTCCTTTCTTCCCAGTAGCTTGGCTTTTTGGAATTCCCTACTAGCACATCTTTCCTGTAGCCCTCAGATTATAACAGTTTAAGTAGAACAGTAACAGCATCTATCTCATTGATCTCAGAAGACCTGCAAATGCTAAGGATACAGCACCTTTCCTCCAGCATGGAAAACAGACATTAAAGGATGATGATGATATATATCTATGTGTGTGTTTGTGTGTCTTTGTGTCTATGTTTGTCTCCCAAAACTGCTTGACAACCGGTATTGGTGTGTTTACGTCCCTGTAACTTACCAGTTGAGCATTCATTAGAAAAAACAGCTACATTTCCCTCAAATAAAACCCTACCATCTTAAAACAAAAAGGTACTTTAGATAATAGTAATTCTAGATATCACGAAAAAGATGGGTTGGTCACACTTAGAATACCTCTGATCATAGATCTGCTCAGTAAGGCTAGACCTAAAGCCACAATAAGAAAATACACAAACTGGCAACCACAAAATATCAGAATTTTTCAAATGAGTGGAATTTGACTTTTACAAATAAACATATATATGTTTTGTCATCTGTGTATCATACTAAATATATATACACCACTAAAAGGTATGATGTTGTAGTTTTTGTCTAACAGAAAATTTCTATATAGACATGTTGTGTTAAAAACAATATATATTGGAGAAAGTCAAAACATCATCGCAGCAGTGACTCACAAGAATGACAGACACATTTCATTTCAGCAAGTGACAATTGAATGGACAGCAATGACCATCCCCAAAGTAGGGCGAAGCACATTTGTCGTCCATGTAAGTCAGTGCTGCAACAATATTCACCTCACTCTAATATATACTGTGTTTCTAACATATGTCTACAAAGAGATTTTCTCTCAGACAAAAACCACAGCATCATGACCTCTCAATAGTGTATATACATTTAGCACGATACACAGATGGCAATTTTAATTTAATGCTGTTTCAATTGTGTCCACCAGGATATAAAGGTTTCATTATGAAAATAAAACAGAAAATGTTTTAAACTGAAAATTTGATTCCTAAAATATTTTATTACCACTACAAGGAATACTGAAAAACTGAATTGGTCTATCATAAATAAATAGATTAGTACAGACTAACACCCAACATCCAGGCAAGCATTGGAAAACAGGCATGAATTGATGATGATTGCATATACCTGATTCAATCAACTATAACCATAATTAACAAATGATCACATAATAGAAAGCTTTCTTTCAAGTCACTTCAATTTTAACCATTTGCATATGTTCAGAACTCTAATCTAAAGGTCTTACTCTTATCCCCCCATGCACCAACCCCAATTCAAAACCTGTCACAGGCATTTTACACTGTAACTCTTAACCCTTTCACCACCGTATTCAACATTAGTCGAATTTCCATGTAGGTGCCATATTCGACTTTAGTCAACAAAAAAATAGTCAAGTTAGGTTGTTGATTCCTGTTTTTATAACAACTGGCGCTGAGTACTCGGGTGGGCTTTCTGAGAACTAACAGATATCAGTGCTGTGAGTTGGCGAGTTTTTCAAAGTTTGTTGTTGGTGGTGAAAGGGTTAAGCAAGACATTTTACTGTATTTGTTTTAGTCAAATAAATATCAATCTCACTTCACTGCTGGATGGCAAATATCATTATCATCATTATTTTAACATCCATTTTTGCATGCTTGCATGGGTCAGATAGAGCTTATTGAAGCAGATTTTCTAAGACCAGATGCCAACATTCATCTTTTTCCAAGTAAGGTAATATTTCCCCCATGGTCAGATATGTTTTCAAATAATATTGGAAACAAATGATACTGTTTGTATGACAGTGACACTCATTTGCAACAATCACATGATGTCAAGACAAGAAGACACACACACACACACACACACACACACACACACCATCATTTAGTACCTGTTTTCCATGCTGGCATGAGTTAAATGATTTGACTGGAGACTGTGTGTGTGTGTGCGCGCGCGCGTGTTGTTTGCTTTTTTGTCTGTCCCTTGTTCGTTGCTACTGCCCAGTGGTCGTTATCTTACCCCACTGGCACCACCAAAATTGAATAATATTAACGTTAATGGTGTGAAATTGTT